>JADFUC010000473.1:0-205867 GCA_019722365.1 Lithospermum erythrorhizon | reverse complement strand
GATGCTGGGTTCAACACCATCATAAACAACTTGGACTCTCTAGGGAAGACATTCTCCTTAGAAGAATTAAATGGGAGAATCATAGAAGCCGTCAATCCCGAGTTTGGCCAAAAGGTGTGTGCTATCAACGAAGCCAAAGACATAAAGACTCTTTCCACTCAAGAGCTCATTGGTTCTTTGAAAGCCGAAGAGGAAGTCATTGCTAAGAACAAGGCTCGAGAATTGAGGGATAAAAAGAAAATGGCTCTTGTATGTACATACAAAGTTCAAAAGTAAATGAAAAAGTGAGAGCGATGAGGATGATGAAGATATGGTCATGTTAGCTAGAGACTTCAAAAAGTTTCTAAAATTCAAAAAGAGTAACAATGATCATGGTCATAGAAGCTTCAAGAAATATGACAACTATGAAAGGAAGTACGAAAGGCAAGACAAGAGGGCAAAATCAAAAGAGATAACATGCTTTGAATGCAACAAGCCCGGACATCTTAAGACGGATTGTCCTCGTCTAGCCAAGAGGTCCCAACCCAAGAAAACATGCAACAAGGCCACTTGGGATGATGAATCCGGAAGCGAATCCGACTCCGAAGTGGAAACATGCAATGTGGTGTGTCTCATGGCACAAGACTCTATGGAGGTACCTCTTAACTCTATTTCTTTTTCGGATGATGACCTCACTAGTGATGATGAGCAATCGAGTAGTGATTTTGACAAGTTAAGCAATAATTATAATGAGTTATTAGAAAGTTTTGAAAAATTGCTTAAAAAGAAGGAACTTTCAAAACCAATAAAAGCTTGCTTGCCAAAACCACCTCTCTTTGGAATGAAGTCACTGTTAAAGCTTGACTCAATTTAAAAAATGACGGCATTCTTGAAAAATTGGAGCTTAAACAAAATCTTAAAAAGGTTGAGTTAGAAAACGTAGAACTCAAGAAATCACTCAACTTATATTCTTTGAGAACAAACAAGTTGAATGAAATTCTTGATGCTCAACGTTATCCAACCAACAAAAAGGGGTTAGGCTATTCAAATGATAACTCCTATCATTCTAATGTTGCTTCATCATCCGGTATCAAGTTTGTAAGACCGCATTTCACTTGCACTTATTGTGAAAAAGGAAATCACAAGTCTTCAAAATGTCCCGTTCAAAGGTTAGTGAGAATGGGCACCTTATGTCCCAAGTCTCTAAGACCGAAATGGATTGTGAGAAAATCCATTCTACTTACTAACCCCCAAGGACCCAAATCACATTGGGTACCTCGAATGAGAAATTGACTTTGTGTTGTAGGAGGGCCGCTCATCCATGAAAGAAAACATTTGGATGGTGGATAGCGGATGTTCAAGGCACATGACGGGAGATGCCTCACTCTTCTTGAAGCTTGGTAACAAGGCGGTTGGAAATGTAAAGTTCGCAAACAACGAAACCGCCAAAATCCTAGGTAAAGGGTGTATTGGTAAGAAAGGTTGTTTTAAAATTAAAAATACTTTACTTGTTGATGGCGTAAAGTTTAATTTGCTAAGTGTGAGCCAATTATGTGAAAATGATTATGAGGTTAAATTTTCTAAACATAAATGTGTTATTTCAAATGCTTCATCTTCATTTGTTGTGCATGGCTATCGATCGAATAATGTGTATTATGTTAATTTTGATTCGGTTGAAGCTAATATTTGCATGAATGTGGTTCATGATGATGTGAGTTTATGGCATCGACGGTTGGGTCATGCTAGCATTGAAATGTTATCTAAATTGCATAAGCACTCACATGTAAAAGGTCTACCAAATCTCACATATAAAAAGGTTAAACTTTGTGATGCATGTCAACTTGGTAAAATGCATAAATCCTCGTTTAAACCTATAAATCTTGTTTCGTCAAACCATGTGCTTGATTTGTTACATATGGATTTGTTTGGTGAAATGGATGTTGAGAGTTTGGGTGGATCTAAATATGTTTTTGTTATTGTGGACGATTACTCGAGGTTTACTTGGGTAATTTATTCTACAATAAAAAGTGATGCTTTTAAAGAGTTTGCTAAGTTGTGTAGAAAGCTCATGAATGAAAAGGGATTCAAAATCAAAGCCATAAGAAGCGATCATGGAGGTGAGTTCGAAAATGAGGAGTTCGAGGAGTTTTGTGGGAGTATGGGATCCAACATAACTTTTCGCACCAAGAACACCTCAACAAAATAGAGTTGTAGAGTTTAAAGAACAGACCATTCAAGAAATGAGCCGCACTTCATGCTGATGAGCACAATTTGCCAAAATAGCTTTTGGGGACACGCTGACACCGCGTGTTACACTATCAACCGGGTATTCCTTAGACCTATTCTTGACAAAACTCCTTACGAGCTTTGGTATGGTAAGATCCCTCGTATTGATTATTTTAAAGTCTTTGGATGTAAATGCTATATTCTTAACACCAAAGATAGATTGGGAAAATTTGATGCTAAATCTAATGAGGCAATCTTTCTTGGTTATTCTAAAACTAGTAAAGCATATATCATCTATAATAGTTAAGGATCAATGCGCCAAGTAAGAATCTATTCATGTTAACTTTGATTTAATCTAATCCGCTTTGTCGAGAAAGTTGTAATAGATGCAAGATGATTCATTATGGAAATGGATGAGAATTCCCAAAGAAGCGATGAGCCTCAAAACCAAGTATCAAATGAGTGAAGCATCAATTATTGGGAGCAAACAAATAATCATCGAACCGCAAGATGCTGATGATTATCTCCATGGCTAACATACGAAGATCTTTCCTAAAGGAGACGAGATCGGCCAAGAATCATCCCCTCGGATCTCATTTTAGGTGATATCTCAAAGGGGGTAACTACTGATCCTCTTTTAAATAATGTATGCCTTCATAGTGCTTATGTATCTCAAGAGTACCTCTAAATATTAAACAAGCTCTGTGAGGATCCGATTGGATTTTTATTCATGCAAAAAAGAACTCAACAATTTGAAAGATGCAAAAGTTTGGCATTTGGGCTTGAAAACTCGCGATAAACCATTATCGGGACAAAGTGGGTTTTCCGAAATAAACTTGACAAACCGTATCGCTTTAGCAAATGTCGCCTTGTTGTCTGGCTGCCATAATCAAGCCGTAGAGTTGACTTTGATGAAACTTTGCTCCGGTGGCTGCGCCGAATCCATTCAGATTATTCTAGCCTTCGCTAGTCACATGGATTTCAAACTACACCAAATGGATGTCAAAAGCTACTTTTCAAATGGTTTCGATTTAGGAAGTTTTGTAAAACAACCTCCCAAGTTTTGAAGATCCTAACTATCCTCATCACGCTTTTAAACTGTATAAAGCCCTTTACTTCGCTTAAAAACAAAGACCTGAGCCTAGTATGCAGAGGTTACACACATTTAATCGGGTGAATGGTTTCAAGAAGTGGAAAGCTCGATTCTACGCTTTTCCTTAAAAAACCAAGTAAGGCAAACATCTTATAAGTAGTTCAAATTTATGTTGATGATATTATTTTCTGCCTCTACTAATAATTTGTTGTGTGAGGAATTTTAAGTAAAATAATGAGACGTTTGAGTTCGAGGATGAAAGATGACGGGCGAATTGAACTTCTTTCTCGGACTCCAGTTGAAGCAATGGACGACGGCATCTTCATTAGTCAAAGCAAATTTCAAAGAGCTCATAAAGAAATTTGGGATGAAAGATGTAAAGGTGATCGGAACTCCAATGTCTACTTCCAACAAAACTTGACAAGGATGAACAAGTATTACGGTTAACGACAAAGATCGAGGTAATGACAGTAGTCTTTTATCTTACCGCTCTAGACCCGATATTATGTTTGTCAAGCTGCTTTTGTGTTCAAGCTCAGCTGGTCTCCAAAGAAATTTCATCTTAAAGCGGTTAAAAGGATCCTTCGGCACGTGAAAGGAACACTTCGAGTACGGGCTTTCGTATCCTATGCAGCAAGAATTTTGAACTCAAGGGGATACTGACGATTTTCAAGTGTTGCACACTCGATGTAGTGCTAAAGACTACGGGACTTGTCACTATAGACATACCACCTACGGTCGCCAGCAAAATAGCTGCCAGATTGCCCACGGGCGAGGCTGAATATGTGGCGTTGGAAATTGTGTCGCTTCGCGTTTTGATGAAAACAAACTTTGGAAGATTTCGAATCAAGTACGATCAAGTTCCGTGCTATGCGACAACACAAAGTTCGCCATCAATACCGCTAAGAACTGCACAATATCAAGAACCAAGCATTGAAATCCGTCATCACTTTATCCGGGGACCACGTGCAAAAAAGTGGAACATTGATTAAGTTTAAGCGACAACGATCAACTTTACATCTTCTTCACCAAACCACTCACCCGAGATCAATTTAACCGCATTAGGCGCGAGCTCTGGACGCTTGGATGCTTTCTAGTAAAGAATCTTAAATTTCATGCCTTTTATAAAGCTTTTTAATTAATGCATGCTGTTTAAATTTTGTCAAATCCTCGTTATCGGGATGATAAGCCAAATGATAAAATTGTCCGAAATGGTCATGAGTCAATTCTGGACGCCAATGTAGTATCGAGGATTATGGTCAGGTCTCGAGGTCAAGATATCATTGTATGATATCATGATGGGCTGATTTGATTGGATGTGTTTCGGTTATTTTCGGGTGATTATTGTTGGCTTTGTTGTCGGGAGATTTGCGGTGTGGTACGCGTTATATGTGAATTTGTGGTTTTACGCGCTTCCGAGACCCTATCACACTTCGCCTGAATACGAGTCTCACGGGCGCTGGACGAGGATTCATGAATTTGCATCGAGACCCCATCGAGACCCTCGCTTCGATGGTGTCTCGTGCAATAAAGCGCCCGGTTCGACATAGCCTATCGGCACTTCTCGAATGGGTCTCGATGAAATAATCAACTGTAATCGCTTCTATCGAGACTCCTGTCTCGAATGTCTCGGATGAATTGCTCCTCTATATATACTTCCTCGCCACCATTTACAATTAATAATTACTTTCACACCTCTAACGACTAGAAAGTCAACTAAAGCTCAACTATCTCAAATCTCATGAAATACCCCCAAAAGATTCAAAGCCTTTTCTACTCAAGTTTCAGGAGTACGAGGAGAAGATAAACCAACTCTCAGATTCGAGCCACAAAGGAATGGAAGAAAAAATTTCGGGGAGAGGGGGGGAGTGGGGAGAATGAACATGAAATGATTTATTTAGAATAAGGGATATTTTAAAAATAAGTTGCTCAAGCTGGCTATGGCTTTATTTCTTCACTTCTCGCTATTTAAATCTTTGCACGAAACGAATCCCAAATATATTACTCTCGTGACATAAATTACTACCATCTAATACTAGTCTCGTATATCGATTTTATTATCAAGTATTTAGATTCATTTCCGTGGTCCCACCACCAACCGATATATGTAATACAATTTAATCAAGCAGTACAGAACGGTAATTTTACTCAATATCGTAACAACTCATATATGCTATTATACTTCATTATACATCCGTATACACCAAAAAAAACTAACGTATAATGATATATAATGGTGTATAATAGAGTATATTTTATTTCAACCAGTTGTGATACATTATTATCCAGCATAAGCTCATGTATATTATTTTTTTATGTAAAGATTACTTCAAGATATGTTCGAGAGTATGAACACACAATAGAAAATGTAAAATGCCGATGCACAAAACGCACTTCAAACTTTCAAGAATTGATCGCCATCAAACTTAGTTATTTAGAAAACAATTATGTATTCGAAACTTGATTTTGGAGAATGCACTATTTTATATATCAAATCGGTAGAAACAAATACATTGATAATTTCAATATTACATTGTAAATATACTCACTGAGAAAAAGCAAATTACATGTTAATGAAAATTATATTAACCTATATAATTCTAACAATTATACATCTATAATTCTAATATTATTTAGTTCCTCTATGTATTTGTTCATTTTCCTAGCATCTCTTGAAGTATAATACAAAAATAATGAACATGAGTCGACGTTGGATTTATAATTTATCACAATCCAATAAATAAAATATACTCTATTATACACCATTATACATCATTATACATTAGTTTTTTGGTGTATACGTATTTATAATGACGTATAATAACGTATATGAGATTTCACGATATTGGTTGGGGACATTCATAACAATACCTTAATAGAAAACACGATTTCAACAAAAAAAAAACAATAGCGAAAAATCACAAAAAATGCATAATTGAAGCATGCATAATCGAATTGATAGAAAATTCATAATTTCTCAACAAATACTGATGAAACTCCAATAAGACTATGAGAAATTAACAAATAATTGACAAAGTATGAACAATATCAATCAATAAATCTAAGAAACCCACGAAATACTTTTTTATATAATCCTTAAATTAGAAAGAAATCATAGATAATCTATTGATTTCGGTTCTTACCCATATAAAGAACATATATATAGCTTCAATTTCAAGAAAATCGGACTAAAAATGAAATTTTTAGAACATAATTTTTTTTTTTCAAAAAAATCCGAAAATAAAATTGTGTTCGGAAGGAGTCTCAAAAGGGGGAGGTACAGAGGACAACCGTCACGAATTACGCTGACGGGAGGAGCCGCGCGGTATGTAGTGGTTTTCAATAAAAAATAGCTGGCGAAAAAGCAGGGCATTTATAAAGAAGGCTAAAGCAGTAGTGAATGCTACAGCGGCCAGCAATTTAGCTTTTTTTTACAAGGAAATCGCGCTTATTTGGTGCACGAAAATAAACGCTGCTAAAATTAAAAACGCTGGCCAAATCCAGCTTATTTCGGCCATTCTTTCTAGCCTAAATTCAATTTATCGCCTTTTGATCGCAATGTATATCCATTAATTATTAACGACAGTCGGACCGTTCGACCGCGTTAGGTCCACGTCTGAGAGGCTTTCCCTTAAGCCGACCAATGTCCGATAAATCTAACGGCCGTTAATAATTAACGGATATCCGTTAAGACCAAAGGACGTCCATTAGACCAATAAATTCCATGGGCAACATAACGCTCCAACCATATGAGCTATTTTTATGATATGTTCAAGTATGCAAGTTTCTTATATACTTTCAACCATTAATTTCATATATAATGTAGTTAATATAATTATGTTAGTAATAATTGTAATTAATTTAAGTATCATTGTGTAAATGTTAACAAGAAGGGACAATTTGAAAATTAGACCATAATAGAAATGGCAACAAAAAATTAAGCCTAACTTTGAAATATAATTTTACTATTTATGATATTCTCCATATAAATTAATCCAAAATGGGATGTAGGAAGTATATCATGAAATTAAAAAACAGAAAATTCAAACAACAGACCATGACAAATGACATTTCTCCCTCCATTTCAGTTGAACTTGAATATTTTTATTCAATAAAAAATTAATTTATTTTTGAAGCTATAATTTATACGTTTAATTTTGTATTTATAAAATTAAATAATACACAACATATTTGTGTATCATCTTTAACCAAGTTAATAATACAATATTTATATAAGATTACTTTACGATGGCAGATAAATATTTTTTATTTATAACTCAAACCTTAAAATTGAAATGGAGGTAGTATAACGCTAAGGAAAATGACTTGTTTAAACATATCATATGTTATGTCCTACCGCACGCAAGACTTTCACTTTCAAACCATTATGAAAATAGTCAAACCAAGCAAATAATGCATATATTATATCAAATCAAGTAACTATCTCATTGCATCAGTTGCTTGGACGTAAGGGAAAAAAAAGATTGAACGAAAGAAACAGTTCCATTTAATAAGCCTGATATCTTACATCCTTTTACAAACCTACCTGTCCTAAAATACATCTAAGTACAGTCAACACCTAACCCACAAAGATGAACGAACATCAAGAAAATGAAACAACATAGATAAGACTTGACACCAAACAATTAAAAATCTAAGAATATTATCTTGGGAATCCCTAACCCCTTGTCTTCAATTCTTCCAAGGTTTTTTTATTCTCTTTTTTAAATCATAGACGTCTTTCTGGAGTCCAATGAGGCAATGAAGGGCTAAAATGTACCGAAACAAGTCTTGAATCGAGTAGCTCCATAATTGGTGTAAAGTTCACACATCTTGGAGCTTTGTACTGATTAATTGATGCCCCCCTTGAAATTGCATAGTCCATAACTTCCTCAAATGTCCCATTTTTCACTACACGAATTTCCAACGGTCCAATTGAGTGATCCGCAACTCGGCCTTGTCGATACACTGAGTTGAGCGACTCTTCCATCGTTAAACAACATCGATTTAGTACCTCTTCACTAGGCGAGTTGGCCGAGTCTTTAACTAATAATTCCCAATATATTACGTAATGCCCTGGAATCGTCTTTGTCTCTGCATAACTCGTGTACTCGACCACGCTTGTATTGAACTCGCGTAGTAATTGAGAGGCATTTTCTACGGCCTTTTGCAACTCGGCTTCATCGGTTTTGTCCGAGTCAATGCTGAGTAGGACGTTTTTTCTTCGGACGAATTGGAACTGTGGGGCCGAGTTGTGGAAGCCCGTGACACGGAGTATGTCACCAACTTTGTAGCGGTACAATCCTGCATATGTGGTGATCACAAGTTCGTATTCTTTGCCAATTTCAACATCCGCAAGCTCAACGAGTTCTTGAGGCGAGTCGTGGTTGAATTCGACTGACTTGGAGCAATGTGGGATGAACTCGAAGTAGCCCATGTTGGGCATGATAGTGTAAGACACTTCCGAGGGCTTGCACATGGGGTTCAAGTTAAGGCCGAAATAACATTCGGAAGAAGCATACATTGTGCATGCTTTTGGTAATCCCCCACTGTAATAATCCAATGTGGGGATGTATTGTGCCATTGCACCTGTCACAATGACATCCAAATATTTTGTGTTGGGCCAAATTCTAGTGATGATTTTTTCCCAATAATCCCCGGAACATTCATTGGTAACAAAATCCGCCAATTTTGGGTTGGGTCGAACAACCCGCTTCATGCACTCTCGGATTGCCGGGTCGGTCACATTTTGGCTGAGTGACCCGGATCGGATATCTTTGGTCAATTGTGGCCAGTGGAGTTGGAGGAACCGAATGGCACGGAGGAGGCCAGAGGCGAACACGGCCCCTACTCGAAGGACTTGTTCGCGCTCGTAGAGGCCGCAGAGCATTTGAGCATACATGCTCTGGAATGAGTCAGGGCACAGGATGGCTTCATTAGGACTTGTGTACACATTGAATGGGTCATATTTCCGGGTCTTGAATTGCTCACTCTTGTAGTAGCTTGTGAGTACGGGTCGGGCCACTAGCCCCCCCGGAGTCTTTGTTTCGGACTTGATAAACAGGAAATATAGTCCTTTGCCTTTGTCCAATCCAGGCACGTAACTGTTGCATTTACATTAACAAAAAACATCGTCAGAAATTATCCCAAATTCCACATGCATCACTAGAAAAGAATTTAATAAAATCTCATATTCTTTTAGTAAGCATCAAGTAAATCAGATTACATTCTACATTTTCAAAATTAATATTTTCAAGAATGGAAAAATGTGTTTATTCTTGAACATAGAGGTCGAGAGTTAAATAATTAACATTAGATTTTAACCAAAAAGTGTATATTATGTACATGGCCAAAAAAAAAAGTACTTACAGGTTCATAACAGGTTGGAGAAGACTGTAGAGTAACTGACGGCGATTTAATTCCTCCTTAATTGTGGGCATTAGTTTTCTTTCACCGGCTGAAGTTCCAGAGCTGTCATAAAATAATTAAAAAAACACTTGTCAGACAAATTAAATTACTCCAATAGTCAAGGTATTACTTAGAAACATGTTAAAATTTAATGATTAGATGTGCATATATTTATCAATCAATCCCAAGTTAGATGATTAATTTAGTAATTAGTTAACTTATCAAATTGTCAGATTAGTAGTAATATTTCTTAGATTTTGTGTCGGATTACATTACTCAAATCCCTGGAAATTCGGACAGAACCTTTACACCATGTGCTTGATTGTGAAAATCATGTTCTCAACGGAAATTATATGTTTGACCATTATATATTTGGTCAAAGTCAAATTCTGTTTTCTTTGGGGTAACTTGAAGTATAGTACTTCCTCTTACGTAACGAGCTTTATTTGTTAATTGTCCAATAAATAAAAAATCATTTAATAATGTTAAGTCACTTTCTTGGAATAGTGAAATTACATAAAACTAATAAACTATAGTTCATCAATAACATAAAAATAAGTTATTAATCAAAGATGGTTAAATAGGAATTAGAAATCCGGTCAGACCAGTTATGAAGCAGTATTTTTCTATATACAGCGATTTGATTAATTACTTCGATACTATATTTATAAAGATAAATATAAAAAATCTCTAGCTTAACGAACAATATAATTTTTAAAAATAAACTATAATTTCGAAATATTTAATAAAATTAATCTTTTTCAAAAAATTAGGAATGCTCAGGAGTGCTCCTCATGGCCCTAGTTATTCCACTGCGGTCGACAATAACATAAAAATAAGTTTGTACCATAAAATTTAATATACTTGTAGTGGGATTATTATTACCTAGTGAGAAACTCAGAGATGGGGTGAGCTGATAGAATAGCAGAGCGATCACCATTAGCAATCCTTTGAATTTCTGGTTGAAGATCTTCATATTTAATAACAGGCACTTTGGACTTAAAAGTGTCACGGTCAATTGCACCATTAAGTTTAAACCTTTGAAGATACTCAGTCTTGGCATTTCTTTCAAGAATTTCAGACAACACAGTTTCTTGAACCATATCAGCATTTCTAGTCATTTCCTCAATGAATCTAAGTGCCTTTGCATCCCTCTCACATGCTGGAGGACCTAAAGGCGACGATATAACAGAATCAACTGCCATTTCTCTCTTTCAAGCAAGATTTAAATTGGTTATAATAACTTTAATGGAATTTAGCTATTTTGGGATTTATTTTATACTAAGTGATGGTTTTTTTTGGGGGGAGGGGGGTTGTGTTTGTTTTGGAAAAGGGAGATTTGAAGTGTTGTGATGGAGGAAGGAAATGATGGAGGGGTATATATAGGGAAGGGAATGAGAAGGGATGCCACGTCATGTCAAATTTAGTAAGTAGGGATGTTTTATAATTTGTACAAGGGTGTTCAATCGAATATTTAAATAATTTCATAAATGAAAAATGTATATTTACATGATTAAAATTTAACAATAATTGTAATTTTAGTGATAATTTTATGTATATTTTAAGATTGATAAAACGATATATCTAATTATCGAACACATCTCGGCATCGGAGATTAATCAATCAAAATGAAAGATTACAGTTATTTATTATGTACTTTCTTTTGATAATATTTCGATTTATAATCTTCTGATGTTTAACTGACATCATTTGCCGGAGACGTAACTCAATTTAATTGATGCTGTGATAAGCCTAATATCTATTTTTATTATAGTATTTCTACAATTAATAAATGAATAATATCAATTGAGTTTTTTTTTAAACATTGATAAAAAAAACTTATTTAGAATGATAATTTGAACACCAACTACTAACATAACTAACCTGTTAATCGAGAAAATAATAAGGACATCTCCGACCTTCCTCATCTACAACGTGTACCGATTCCTTCTAAATAGAACATTCTCAGATGTTGGCCATTAACTATCAAAACATTAATCAAGACAGACATTTCTGCACTTAACTCTTAAGGTATAACTCAAGAACAAAAATCTATGGAGGAAAAAACCTTTTTAAATTGGTCCATAAAGGTAGAGAGATTGGGACCACAATGAGAGGGGGGAAGACAAAATGGGCGGAGGGGTCGGAAGGAATGAGAGGGGAACTATAGGGTCGTGAACAATTTTGTAAATATTTGTGGTGTTTGGTCAACAGGGGACAATGTGGGACCCAAACACGTAGCTTGAGTAAGATGGTAAGGAGACAAGTGGGTCCGGTTTGATGCCACCTCAGCAATGTACAGGCTGTGTCTATGATAAACGTCGGCTAACCACACGGCTAATTTTGACTCAAATAGTAAGGCTTTAAATAGTTGGTCAACGATTACTTGATAACGATATTCCGATTAACAGTTTTTGTTTATTTATTTGTTTGTAACACAACAATTATAAGTTTCATTTACATGTCCGTACATTACATGCAAAGGACATTTAGCTTCGATTGTTTGCAATAATAAAATGTTTAGATTTCACATTGATAATAATATAATTGGATTTAAATAAACTATTACTACGTTATAATATAATTGACATTCTATCATGCCTAACTTGTTCCCTTAATTTTTTCGCTTTTGTTAGACCTAGTGATAATCATTGAGCTATATAATCGAAAACTATATCTCAATTTACAAAATTATCTTCTTTTTTTTTTTAAATAAACGATTTTATTAATTAAAGTAACAAAAAATTAGGAATACATCCATACAATAATAACACCCCAACAAAAATTATTATGGGCTGATGACCAAAATAATATGTTTGTATCATAGTATGGTTTGAACCTTACTAGGATAGAAAAGTAAGACATAAATCATTGATCATGTTATCTTATTTTTTGAACCATCAAAATTTAAATTTGGACGATCTTTAATGGATAATAATACATGAAATATTTTAATTAAGCGTCTAACCACATCACGAAATCCCTTGTACATAGAGTTCCACTAACACTAATAATAAATAGATGTTTATTTAGGTTGACGAAGAAGGACGTGAAAGGAGTAGTCCTTAGTTTACATGTTGTGCTTTGTGCAAAAGAATTTTGTTGTTTATAAAATGGATGAAGTGCAGATTCCGTGCGAAATGCATAATGGCGAAATCACATGGTCTCTAGTTTCCTGCAAAGTTCCAGGAATTTGCTGTTGAGTTTGAATTAATCTCAGGAGTGGATTGTTGCTGGAAACGTGATTTATGTACACCAGGGTGGGGGAGGAGCACTAGAGAAGGCGGTTGAACTTGCTTTTAAATTATTTTCTCATGATTTGACGGCTAAACATATCAACAGGACCACCTTAATTATGGGTCTTCTATTAATTATACTTAATTATCAAGCTAAAATTGCGAGCCAGGAGCGTATAAGAGTGAGGACTATATATGCATTGATAATTTCATAACGGTTTATTATAAACAGTGTTTCTAATTCTATCTTGTGAAACATAATATGTATAATGTTCCGAGTTATGTACCGAATTGAATCAGCCATTTCAATTTTGAGAAAACTAATTGGTTCGTTATTAATCTCTGTGACGCGAAGAAAAATTTTATTATAAATATGTGCATCGAAAATAATAATTTTTTGGGGAAATCTTTCCGCATAGCGAATTTATCAAATCGATTGGTGCTCGACTATTACTTTAAGTATCTCCTACGTATAATCGACATCTACGGTATAATCCTATCCTGATATGAACTCAAACTAATTTGAGCCTGTGGTGCCTCGATTCTATACGTCCCTGACAAGCGCCAGACGGCGCCTCGATCTTTGACTCGAGATATGGTCCGAATCAGCTTGCATTCGATCTCGCATTTCTGGCCAGATTTAACCGATATTTGGTCTTCGACTTCGATCCTCAGACATACGACTCAATACTCGATCTTCTTCGATTGGCCGGGCTGACCGGCGAAATGGGGCCCTTTCTTTTGACTCGGGTCACTAGATTTGGATATTGCCTGAAATGGGATGTTTCAAATAGATTGTTTCCTCACAATGAACTGGCTCGCAGTTTTTAAGAAATAGAATAACTGGGATGAATCTTCAGAAATTGTGGCTTCAGATTCCTATCGTACAGTTATGCCCAAGATATTCCTCGCTGGCTGCCGATATGTAGTATGGGCTTCAACATCTTTGCTCCTACCCTCGATTTGTTAAGGCGGCCTTCAAGAGCCTCGCAGCTGACTTGTCTGGTCATGTGCCCCACCTCCTCAACAACAATCTGGGGTCGACACAACAGTCGCCTTCCACTCGATGCGGCTGTCGCCCATTTGGCCGGGAGTGTGCTTCAAAGCAGCCTCGATCCTACCTCGATTTAACTTGTCAGGCTCTCAGCAAAGATATTTCCCTCGCAAATTAGCTTTCTGAATGTCAAGGCCTTGTTCTCGTGTGCCTCATGCGCTCTTCTTCAATCTTCAAGCCATTTTCCATTCAATCTTCAACCTTCGGCTCTTCTCCTTGAATCTTCAAGCCCGGAGCTCTTCTCGCTTTTGAATCTTGTGGTCATTCTCCCTTGTATCTCTTCAAGCCGAGTGGTGCTTTTTAGCGCTTCACCGGTTCTTCCGTAGCTTTATGTTTTTCGACATTTTTGCCTTAGTTTTCTCGTTATGAACGAAGACCCCTTTTCACAGGTAAAGCGAGGTATTTATAAAGCTGCAAGTCACATCGTCGATCCATCTGCATGATTACGACCGAACTGCCGATTTAATTAAATTATTTGAGGAATGATTCAATCATTGATCTAAACAAAATATTAAAATAATAATTATTTAATCAAATGTTAGCCAAATGACTTTTTTGGTTTCAGAAAGGCCGCTTTTGAATATTTTTGTGTGGCAAAGATATCCTATTTTTATCTCTTTCATTTTTTATCGGGCCGTGATTTTGAGCTCATTTGTCCAAAAATCTATTTTTATTTTGTAAACACTAATTTTACCTAGTAATTAAATTCAAGTGGGTAAATGCGGGGAACCCTTAATTTACACATATACGGTTTCAGAATTGGAAGCTTGACCTAACCTAATCGACACATGTAATCATGTGATTGGTTGTGCATTAATTAACTTAATAAATTCAAATAAATTGAATTTTATTAATTTATATTAATTAATTTTCACTCTACAAATGCCACCTCGAACTCTGAGACCTATGTGATAGGTGTCGATGTTTGACACGATAGTGCTTGTATTTGAGCGTATCTGTTGGTGTAGGCTTTCTGACTTGACATGAATGTCGCGTCTTTGCGTTAGTATTTATATCTTCAGCGGCGCGAGGTGCCAACCTTAATTTGTTAGATTTTTACTGACGTACGATATGTTGAGATTTAATGTGACATGATTTTATGTTAATGTCATGATCTCACTTGATAGAATAATTAATTTCTAGTACTTATAAATTAATTATCATCTTCAATATTTCCTGACATGAATTTAATTTCATGTTGGGTCTTGATCTTCGGGCTCTATTAATTTCTGATCCTTCGAGTATGTGTAGAAATTTAATTCATATGGATAGAATTTGATCATGAATTTATGTCATGATAAATTAATCCATAAACACGGTCAACCACGTATTTTAGGATGCTTGATTTATTGGAAGACCGTGAGGCCGAAATTTGATGTCGGTACATATGTTTTATATACGGCCGAAGTGCAGACGGTTTAGCCTACGTGTCAAAGAGATGGTAGGCAGTTTGATACCGTATCGAGGAGAATGGAGACGGTTATTCTCGTATCAAGGGGAGAATTGAGGCAGTTTATTCTCATCTCCCGAGGAGATTGTGAATAGTTTAGGCTCGTATCAAGGAGCGGTAGACGCCATTACCCTCTATCCCCAGGAGCATGTCATATTTGCAACCTTTAGTAGGGCAAGCACTGCAAATTGTTGAATGGCGGGGTTGTCCTGCGATGGTTACCCTCGTTTGATGTTGAGGTTGTGGCCCCGTGCGAGTGCATACTTTGCATAATGTATGGCCTTCTTCAGATATGTGGTGTTTGTGCACCCGCCTGATTACAATATGCAATGTAGCTCGTTGTGGATATGTTGGTAATGCAGTCCACCCAAATGGCTTCCCTTTTCTTGTTGCCCCAATCTTTGAAGACCATGCCTTTCTTTAGTAGTCTCGACCTCAGGAAGATCATTTTGGTTTGTTGTTCGGTGATTTGTGGATTTATAATTAATACGGACCACGGGATGGGTTGTTTGACTTGTTGCCTCGATGCTTAAGACCACACTTTTCTCTTGGTTGTTGTCCCCAAACTTCTAGAACCGTTTGTGGTTTGTTGTTTTTGGCCCTCTTGAGTACGTGCAGCGGCTTGTTGCTGATATTTTAGTGACCATCTATTTCTTTTGTGTGTTTGTCTGTAACCTTTGGAAGACCTATTTATGATTTGTTGTTTCAGCTGGTTGGTAGTTGATCTTCACTGCCCATCTCTTTTGGTGCAGCATTTTCAGATTTGCTTGAAGTATTTTAGAGCCATAGGATGCCTCATGCTTCCTCTTTGCAGTTGGAAATTCTTCAACTTCCTCACACATATAGCATGAAGCTTGTGAGTCTTTGCCATGGGAGTTATCTGAGTAACTTCTCCATGATCTTCTTTTTGACCAGAAGTCTTTATGTGCTTTTATTGCAACATTGACGGTTTACAGGAACCTTGTCTTTTTCAAAGGATATAATTCATGATATGCAATCCATCCTTTTCCTTGAATGCTGAATCATTTTTTACGTTGGATGTCGAACACGTGGTGGTACACCGCAAAAGTTTGGCTCGCTGCTCTTGTTGGCCTCACCGGGTCGCTTGGACTCGAGCAACTGTATGAGCTTTTCCTTTAGCAGCTCCTCTAAGATTACCGGAAATTATGCGAGTCAAATGGATATTATACGGCTTGCGCCTCTTTCACCGTTGGGCGACTCGCCTTCCAAAGTTAGTATCTCCTAGTGTCCTTTTGGATTTAAAGAAGAACTTTGTTGACTTGAAAGTTGTGGCATGTTCATCCTCTTTGCTTGGCTATTCGAGATCTACATCTTCGGACATGGCTTTGTAGAGTGTGCACGTTGATGTATTCGTACCCTTCTCTTTGTTGGTAGCTATGAGTCGACTCCATGGCGTAGGCTCACAGTGGGCAACTGAAATCGAGAGGTCTTGGGAAGTACCTTCTGAGGTCTTGAAGGTCTCAATGCATGCCTTGTATACATATACTAATAGTTGATGACTCAGAAAGTCTATCTTTGCATCTAAGGCTCAAGCTCCTCCATATGTTGATGAAGTATGTGGCCCAGTTCTTCCACTTTCGTTGCTTGGCTGATTTAGCTCTATCGAAATTTGAATGTGTGATATGGGCACTAAAGAAGCGATTCGAGGGGTACTTTCCAAGCGTAGCAACTATATATGGAATGCAGTTTCATTTCTGTGGCTATTTCGAATGCATTCCACTTTGGCGACCGTACAAATTTCTTGACCATGTGATCTCCCGACAACTGAGGTTGTGCATGTTTCTATAAAGTGAGCGATGTCTTTGTTGGGAGCTGTCTACCGTCGAAATGATGGAACTTTGGTGGTTAGTAGCCATGAGGCATCTTGACCTATCTATGTGGGAGCGATGGGCTTGACATAAGAGTATGAGGAGGCTGCACATGCTTCGGTGTCATTGATTTCCCCAGTATGAACTCCTTGACTCCGCGGTACGGTATGGTCCCGTCCGTAGAAACATAGGGTCTTCACCACGCTTCTCGGTTGTCCATTGAGTTTTGATTTGGATATATGTCATGGACGGGGGGTATGGACGAGGTCTTGATACATGTTAGAGATATGGTCAGAATCGAGGTGCGCTGCGATATGATCCGTGTGGTTATATGGACTTGATCTTTGGTCTTGGACTTTGATCCTTGTAACATGGGATGACTTATGTCACTTGAACTCTTCTTTGATTTGGGGTTGACTGGTGTACTCGGGGAATACTTCTTTGATTCGTCTTGATTGGGTGGTCTTGGAGCCACTTTTTTTTTTGATTTAGGGCTGGTAGAGGTAGTTAGAGGCGCCTTAACTTTGACTTGGGGGATTTGGATATGGTCTAGGCGAGATGCTTTGTGACTTGTCTTTGCGTGTGAGGACTAGTTTAGGAGCTTTAGCGATATGAATTGGATGAACGCAGTTTCGAGTGGGTTCACATCAGCAGCGAGTCATAGAAGCTTAAAGCCCTTGTTCTTGGATATAGAGTAAGGGCTTTAGCGGTTTGTTCACTATCCTTGATTTATTCTGAGGGGCCTTCGGCGTTTCCTGCATCTTTACTTAAGTCTTGGGTTGGCGACAGCTCTTAAATCGGCTTTGGGGTTGACCCTTGATAGTCGTTCCCTCACGACGATGTGTTGAATTACTTTGTTTGGGGTAGGAGTAGGGGTTTCGGCCGAACGATCCCCACTTGCCACTTGATTTGATTGTTGTAAGGGGCCTTAGGCGTGTTTCCTGGGCTTGACTGAATGTTGAAGTGCAGGTGTGAGGTGCCTCGGACTCTTAACTCCCCTTTGAATCTTGAAGTTTTGGGGCTTTTCTCCCTATGAATCTTCAACACTTTGGGCAACTTCTCATTTGAATGCTTGACTTTAGAACTCTTACGCTTTTGAATCTTGAGCCTTAGGCTCTTACTCCTTTGAATCTTTAAACTTTAGGTTGTTTGCCTTTGTATCTTGAAACATGGGGATCTTGAGTCTTGATTGTCTTAACTTTAGAGGCTTTTTACAACTTTTTACCTTTTCATGGTTTCATGAATGAAGCACCTTTTCAGCATTGTAAAAGAGGTATTACTGAAGTTTTAGGACTCATTACGATTGATCGGTCCGTCTTTGAGGTGGATCACCAATCTGAGAGGCCGTTGATAAATTAAATTGTTGAGGCGTGATTTGGGCCATTGGATTTGAATAAAATATTAAAATAATACTCTCTCCGTCTACTTAAAGATTGTAGTTTTTTATAGTTGTAAGCTTTCAATTTTGATCTTAAATATGATAAAACAAATATATCGATGGAAAGAGCTTGAAATGTATTTTTCATTGATATAGTTCTCATCGATTATTATCTGTCCTGAAAAATATACATGATCGAAAATTGAGGAGTACAAAAGTTAAAAGTAGATAAGATACTTAATATTTAAACAAATGTTAAGCCGCCTACTTTTTGGTTTTGAGAAATGCTGCCGCCTTGAATATTTTAGGCTAATCATTACCCTACTTTTCTTGTCGGGCCGCCCTGAATATTTTAGGGTAATCATTACCCTATTTTTTTTGTCGGACAATTATTTTGAGTTCGTTTGTCAGAAAATTTTATTATTATTTCGATTTTTTCTTCATTTTATTGTTAAATCCGTAAATTTAAGAAATATATTGAATGTCACAGCCATGATATAAACTTAGGTTTAATTTAATAATAAACTCTAATTTTACCCTAGTAATTAATTTAAGGTGGCTAAAATGTCGGGAACTTTTAATTTACACTTGTCTGGTTTCAATTGGAACCTCGACCGAACCCTAATCGACACATGTAATCATTTGATTGGTTGTGAACTAATTAACCTAATAAATTCAAATAAATTGTATTTTATTTATTTAAATTAATTTATTTTCACTGTCTACAATCTCACTTAGTTGCGATAATATTTTGAATTAGTTCCCATCTTCTAATGATTATTCGTAACTTGCATTATCATATTTTATGTTCAAAATAAATTATATTTATCGAACATATATATATATATATATAGTCTTGTACCAATAGTGATGATTGCGTAGTTAGAAAAAACGTAATAACTATACTTGTTATGTTATTTGACTGAATTATTCCACAAGTACGACATGTGGCAATGATTTAAATGCTATTATAAAAAGTAGAACAAATATGAAAAAATAATTAATCTTAAAAACTAAATGAGTTTTTTACACTTGTTTCAATTTAGCCGGCTCCAGTAGTCGGTCATTGAATGCTTAATACTCCGTATAATTTTTATGCTAAAAGATTCGACGGAGTAATTGTTGTTAGACATGATGAAAAAGAATCAAATTAATTCACAAACTCATAGAGTAGCCAGTTAATTAAACATATATGGAGTAATAATTATTGTTGTATTATTGCGACCGACTTTTAAGATAAATTTTCCTATTAATCCCTCCCGCCATCCAAAACATAAACAAAAAATATTCTTATAAAAAATAAATTAAATTTTGATAGTTGACTGTTTCAAATTAAATTTTAGAATCAAATATATTCTTGTATGTATAATGTATCATTTTATTCTTTACTATATGGTGAAGAATATCAAAATATATATGATATTTTTAGTACGTGTACATTTATCATGAAAGATAGTAATTTTATTTAAACTAAAGTTATATGTGTTAATTAAGATGGTAAAGTGTAAGACTTTTGACCTTAAATTATTAGTTTTTGTTCAACTTTCTCTTCAAGGATCCGAGTGAATAATTTTTCCAACGGCATGCTTAAGTAGTTTATTACTGCTTCATTCCGTTTGTTCTTGTGATACTTCAGTATGAAAAGAATCATAACATAGGAACGACTTATGGTAATAGTGTGGTAGGTAGTAACAGAGAATGCGTTCGATAATTCATAGAAGGAAATGGGAAATCTAAGGTTCAAAATTGTGATATTTAAGTAATTGGAGTGTATACAATGGTATAAAGGTTTTGATACAAAAAACATTGAGTTATATAGATAAGTTAATATTTTAAAAATAGGTTGACCAATTATTTAACCTAGCTATAATTAATTGGGAGATAATTAATAATTACAGTATTAATAACTCCTGCCTAATCAAAGTATTCTATTGTTATAAGCATATTCAAAGTAAACTTTTTACTCAATTTGTTTACTGTATTTAATACCATATCTACTCAATGATATTGAATTTTTTTATTATTAGGAGTAGTGTAACATTTATATTCAGACAAAAAAAGGGCAAAAGGCAAAAGGTGAATGAAAGACTATTCAGTACGGAGTATGTCTTTAAAAATAAATCATCTTTTGCAATACATGCATCATGCATACATTTTGAGAGTTGTTTAGGAATGTATGTTCAGTTTGTTGTCTACAAGGACCAGTTTGGATAAGGTAGAATTTATCATCATCTGCCAAAAGAACTGACACTTTTTGACAGCATAATGCAATGAGGGTCGGCAACTAGTGTTGAATTGTTGTGGACGTAGAACAAATGATAAGAGACAAGATCAAATAATCATAAGAGACAATTACCCAAATTATGAGCATAAAATGGACAAACAAAAGGAATGAAGATTCAGAATTCAGAACCATAAACTTGTCTTGGATCCTCTATATATATCTCTTTATCCCCCTTTTTTTTAATCATATTATATATATTTATACATGTTATATTGTGCGTGCACCGCTCATATGCATTAAATATGATGTTTAATTAATGAAATCATGGGACATAAAATCGGTAAAAAAAAAAGTCAACGGGACGGAGTCAATTCGTTGTTCATCTATATTTTCATATCCAACTATTCCGTAACGATCTTGAAATTGGTTTACGCCCCCAATTTTTCTGTCTCCACCAAATCAGATATGGTAGGCAGATATAGTTGAAAAACACTAAATAATTCCAAAAAGGTCTAAATATATCTAACGAAATTGAATTTACGAATGTGCTTAAATTATTGAACTTCAATGTATTTATATCGTGTCCTGCAATGCACGTAAATATTACTTCCTTGCATGAAATGCGGTATTTTATCAAGACGTTTTGGAGGTTTTTTGGATTTTTACGAAGAATGAAATGATAGAGAAAAGATATGTGCCTCTATTATAACGGTAACCCGGAGCCACACCCGTAACTCGTCCCGAGTGCATCTTCTTGGATAGATACCGGTACAATGTAATAAGCGCAAATCGTATCGATCGGGTAAATCGCGTTAGACGAGTTTAGGTGTGGCGGAGACTCAAGCTGACTAAAAAGTGTTGGTATGAAATCTAGCTTCGTGGCCTTTGCGGTCATGCGAGGTTCGCCTACTCCATTAACAGTGTGTTTCTTGCTTGCATGAAATGTGGTATTCCACCGTCGTAAAGATTGTTCGTTTGAAACTTTTCATTTTTATCTTGAAGGCTTTGTGAAGTAGATATTTTTGTTTGTGTTTTATAATATTTTAAGAAAAATATGTCAATAAAAAAAATTAAATTCTTTCCATTAATATATTTTTCATCAAGTATTATAAAATACAAAAAAAATATACATGGTCGAAGTTCAGTATGAAAAGTGAAAAGTTAAAAAGTAGATAATCTTTGTGGAATAGAGGAAGTATATGTTTCCAAGTCAATGTGGAGGTTTCGGAATTTTTTTTTGGTTAAAGATTAAAATGATCAACAAAAAGGAGTTCAATTTGTTCACATTCTCTTGTTTTTTCATGGTTAGGTTTTTATGGAAAATTTGCTTGTTGATAGCGATTTATCAACAACAACCCATGAGATTTGACATTGGAAGGAGACAAGTAAGATGTATTCTATTTAATCCCTGTTTAAGTATATTTGGATATGGACCGGTCGTCTACATACCAAACTTCAAGTGGAATCACATTTTGTTAAGCTTATGTCACTACCTCTGTTTTTTCATGGTTTGACCCGACCATATGTTTCTTTTTATCAAATTTTCTCCCTTTTTATTAGGCTTTTAACATAAGAAGATTCTAACATGCCAAATTGACATGGATGCAACCATCTGGAAGGGATTATCTTGAAAGTTTTTTTTATCTTTATTTAATACAGTATCTTACAGAAGTATGTGGATTACATTAGGGACTTCAATTTTTATTAATTCAGTATATAAATGTTTTATGGCAAAATATATATTAATTAATGGCAAAATATGGTAAAAATCTTTATTTAATACAGTATATTTTGTTTTATGGAAAAATATGTTTTAGGGACTAAGAAAATGTTTTTAATTAATTCTTTTTATTAAGATTTTTTTTTATCCGAACTAGAATTAAGATGAAAACGTTGAAATCTTTTATCTAGACTTTGGATAAAAGAATTTTAAACAAGTACATGGTTGTTGGTCATTATGAAACTTATAGTCTATAGTCATGTTTACAATTCCGATAACTTTAGTCATGATTATATATAATGATTATGAGATATGACAAATGAATGTAATATTATTATTATGAATGTTAGGTTACAGGAGGGCATAAGATTTTTACATGTGCTAAAGAACCTAAAGATCCTACAAGCCTCTAGGAGCCGGTTATGGTCTTTTATTTGATAAATCACTTTGAATTACATTTATAACGAGTCGGAACGGTGATACATTTGATAAATCGAGTGTGTATTGGATAGAGCTCGAGGTTGATATAATTGTTGGTGTTCTTAAACGTATAATTAAGTTCTAAATTTACTTGGATCACAGATTCCCGATGCGCTATGGATTGTACAAAAATAATAAACAAATTGAGCTACTGGTATTGAGCACCTTTAGTAGACTATATTCGAGGATGGCAACGGAATTGATTACTCCTGATACTCAGCGAGAATATATCTTTAGGATAAATCCTTGTGAAGCAAATTATCAGAGCTAACTTGTCGTTTGTAGAGAGCGAGCAAAAAGTATTTAGGAATCAAAAAGATGGAGAGAGGAGGTCGGCCTATTTAGGTTGGGTGGAGAGGGATTTGATTTCATGAAAATCAAAATATGAACATTAGATTATGGTGTGTTTAATTGTGTCCTTATATAGGCAAACATAAGAGTTTGAGAGATAAAACTCCCTAAAAAATCTATCATCTCCACCTTGATCCAAGTCGGCGAGTCATTCTTCGATTTTCGTCCCGAATATTTCCTTCACGTTTCACTTTATACTCGGGAAGTTTATAATACATTTATTATATAGTTCGGTTTACTGTTTGTGTGTGATCTCTTGCAAGACCGAATTATGAGTAATATAATTAAATAACGAATATTATGTTTTAATATATAGATTCTGGCGGACTCTAGTAAACTCATCGTAACCCCTAATGTCGATACGTTAAATTCCTAAAATACTAATTTTTAACAATTAATATATAATGAAGTTACATATATATATATATATATATATATATATATAAATTTGAATAGTAATCGATTGTATAATCTAAATTGTTCAAGCTGCATTTATGAGATCGAATTTCTCATAGGTATAAACGATGCTTGACTGCTTGAATCACGCCATTGGAACCGACGCTTTGGCGACCCCGTGTGGCCAGGCTCGACCAAGAAAGTGTTAGTATGAGAAATCGGTTTCATGGCCTTCTTGATCTCAGCTTCATGACTTGGTCATCACTTTGCGGGCATCAATTTGAATGACTTTTTTTTTTATACTTGAAGTCTGCCAATCACTCTTTCTTTTGAGTCTTGGCGCTTCTAGGTAAACCTCGGGTATGATAGCACTGCCAATACCCAAGTAGAGGTAAATTACTTTAAACCCAAACCACATGACATGCTTTCGACCAAGAAAGTGTTGGTAGGGAGGAAATCGAACTCAACTGATCCACAAGTTCACATCTTCTGCCAAACAGCCGCATTTCTGGATATCAATTTGAATGACTTGATTTCACCCGAGAACGCACACCCTTACGGATTAGTAAGAAACGAATTTGTGTTCGAGGCGGAGGCAGAAATAAGTATAAGGTGGAGTCAGTATATATATAAAATATGTTGCTCTAATTAAGGAGAAAAAATATAAATGAGAGTGGGCCAATAATAAAAATTTATAAAATTTTAAGGAAAAATATAGCAAAAATAATGTCGTTTTAAAAAGTTTAAAATAAAAATTAATATTTTGAAAGAAGTTTGAGGCGAGTCAAGACCTACATGGTCTGAATAAACTCGCCCTGTGTTGCTTATATTATCCAACCCATGACATGATCAAAGCAATGAGTACCAAATTTTTTATTAAGGTGCTAGAACATGAAATTTAAGTACGCCTATTATTAAATAGCTGCGCGAACCCTACTACGATTGATCAATTAAAGAAAATGGGTCACTAGAGGGAGGTTCAGGAAAAGCATAAGGCATGCTGGTATTTAGAACAATGTTGTTCGCTAAAATGCGAGAATACCTAATCTAATTAATATCTTGCCTTCCCTATTCTCTTTGCTAAGGGAACAAGATTGAACATGCCTGAAACTATGATCATTACTTGCATCTGAACAGGGCGGGCCATACGTGTGGGTTGCAAGATTTATGAGAAACAAAGGCAACAAAAAGTTTCTGACAATTTTGACTAATAATTTATCACTTATGATGTTTCATCATATTCATTGTCCAATGCAAATTCATTGAACTTCACCACTGTACTCTTGCATATATAATTTCTTAACGTATAAATAATATTTTGATAATACTATAGATATAAATTCGATTAACTGATTACCGGTTATATAAATAATAATTAAAGAGAGACATAAAAAGAAATAAAAGTATCGTTTCAAGAATATATCAAAAAAATAGTAAGCGGAATAATACATTAAAGGCACGGACATCAAAGCGGAGAATGCCTACAGATTGTTCCACGCCTTGGCGAACAAGTCAGCGGAAGATTTACTAAATTTCTTTTAAAATATTAAGCGTAGTCGAGGTTGGTGAAAAATCCAAAGGAATTTTCCACCTATTAGTCGACTAAAGGGAGGAAAGAGAACTTTTGACTTTCACAAAAATGAATCTGAAAAGTAAATGATTAAATTTTTTTCTCCAAAAGAGGTGCCGCTTTATATAAGTCTCAAATTCACTACTTTTGAACTTGAAGAGATGTGGTGAAACTATTCCACATTTAAAGAACGATACCGAATTAACTACAAAAGATTATGGAACCCGCTTCCTCGCTACTCCTGGCCGGCGCTAATGGGTAAGATTCGAAATGAGAATTTTGCCTCTTACCGTTTCCACATCTGATTTCATTTTAAACCCCAAAAGTTTATAATCGAATTATAAACTTGATTTCATTAACCATGTGAATGACCTCTTATTTGGATTGACAAAAAGTCACATACTAATAAATGTTAACCGAACATTATATGTTAGTATATTAGTTATAAAGGAAGGGCTACATTAAGCATCATAACCCACAGTATCCGCATCCGAATATCTAATATGAACATTACTATAATCGAGCATATACGGAACTTGGCTTAAATAATTAAATCCAGTTGTACAATCAAATATTCAACAAATACTATTTCAAATATCTCTCATATTTCTAAACGAGACACCACATAGAGCGGGGAAAAAATATTTAAAAATTTTGTCATACGTAGTAGTTTTAGTCCTATTGAAGAATGTAGTAATAATATTAAGATAAGGTTGAATATCAATATAAATAAAATTCCATTTGAAAACATGCAATTTTATTCCTCTATCTAATATATTTAGATACAAAGAAAAAAGATAAGAAACAAAAGGTATGTACTAATTGGTTGAAATTGTGCAAAATTAACCAAATCAGGAACCGATCGAAATCGAATTAAAATAAACTGAAATTTTTAAGAGTCGATCGGAACGAATAGATTTAGGTTAATCGGAAGAAGCTGAACTAATTTAGGATTGGCCTTTGAAGCGAACCCGAACCGAACGAACCAATTTCTAAATTTTATATAGATTTCTCAATTTTCATTTATTATAATTTTCAAGATCTTGTAGTATTTGCATATGTATATTTTAAGAATGAAATTTAGATTTAACTTTGTTCATTATTGATATAATGGAATAAGATATATATAAATCTTTCTAAAACTAATAATATAGGGAATACAAAGATATGTAAAAATAGTGATATTGTGTATTAAATGTGTATGTAGATTGCATAATTAATATTAAAATGAGTTCATTGAAATTATATAGATTAGATCTAGTCTTAGTACTTAATTTTGAGTTCAAAGGCGATGAGCAAAGTTGTCTCAAAATCAGCAGTAACGAAACCGAACCGGGCAAATCGGAATCGGGCGGTTTAGGTTCGGCCTTTAGAAGCCCGATGGGGAAATAGATTTTATTAATTTTAGTTCGAAATCGAGCACGAATAGATCACGAACACCCCATCAATGGGTGTCTAAGGTGTTGACATTGGGAAGTGGTAAATGGTAATGCATGCAGCACATAGAAAAGTCTGTTGAAATTTTTAGCTGTCTCCATTGACAACAAACTGTAAAGTTTCAGATTTTGATAATTTAAATTCAAATATTCTTTATATGTTATATTATACTAGTTATTTGCCTTGCAGTTTAACTTGTGCAGTATTCATCCATTGATTTTATAATATCTTTTTTAATAATATAAATAATGAATTAAAATTAAATGCTTGTCAAGTATATAAGAGGAGAAAATATCGTACCGTCATTACCATCATATTATGAGTTTTAGTAGCGACAATATACCATGCGAGAAAAAATAACCGACAACTTTTATTTTATTATTTGTTTCCGATAGTTTTGTCATATGTAATTAAATATTATGGAAGTTGAATTTTGGGTGGTTAGTTACTAAAAGGGTAAAATAGAAATATCAAAGTTGGCTTCGACATGGCTTAGCTAATAGTCTCACAGACATTATATAATATAAATATAGATATAGATTCTTTTGTTTCGATGGTTTGTCATATGTGTCAAAGGAATATTGGAAGTTGAATTTAGGGTGGTTAGTTACTAAAGGGTAAAATAGGGATATCGAAGTTGGGCAGCTTTGTAGCAAGTAATAGTGCCGCCCAGACATTATATAATATAAATATAGATATAGATTCTTCCGATAGTTTTTTGTCATATGTAATAAAATATTATGGAAGTTGAATTTTAGGTGATTAGTTACTAAAAAGTAAAATAGGAATATTAAAAGTTGAACTGCTTGTAACCATAATAGGACCCATAGGCGTTATATATACTAGTTATATGTGCGCGTCTTTGCGTAATACTTGAAATTATTTTATTATTTTATAATAAAATTATAATGATTTTTTTAAAAGCACCAAAGAAATAAAAGTAGAAAAATTCTGGTAAGAAAAAATAAAGATAGAGGGCTGTGAAACAACTTTTTATTTCTCTTGGTGATATTCTGGTATTACGTAATAGATAATATTTATAGTAGTAGTTTATGGAGAATATATCTTTGTTAGGCAGGATTCTGTGGCCAGAAGGATTCTTATGAAAATTAAAATAAAAAAAAATTTATCGGGAGGGTAAAAATAGGAAATACATTAATTTAGGCACACTTTATAACCGTCGATACTTAAAAAGCTATGGCATTATATATAGTATAGATATATAGTATAGATTTGATGAAAAATGTATAATAAGAATATAGTATTTTTAGTAAAATTTATATTAACATGATGAATTTAATAATTGAAAATCAATCTTGAAATTTTTTTTTATAATAATGGAGAAAGAGTTTATGACATACTTCCTTACTTGCAATTTAGTATAATAGTTTTTTATTGGGGAAAAAAAGTAAGGAATAATTTTTCGTCGTGCACTTAACTTTTAGTTTGATAAAAATTTCTAAAATTAGCTACGTACGATACTACATAAATGCTTCCATATGAGTGCTTAAATAAGTTACATAAGCACAATATTTAAATCCGGTATATAATATTACTTCCGTAGGCATAATTATCTATTCCATTTGGGTACTCTATTTTTTAAAATTCTTGCCTATAATTACGATTGACAACTATGTACAATTAGATCAAACTCATACCATTATTTGGAGTTTACCCAAAATTAAATTTAAATGTCACCTTTTTTTTTTATAAATTAGCGATGAAAAATACGATTATATAGTATTATAAATTACAAATACAGATATTGAGTATTACAAATAACTAATATAAAAATTCCTAACTAAACACAGTTAGAGTAACTGATACAAAGAAAATAGAGAATATATTGCTAATAAAATTTGAACTCAAGACCTACTTATGAAAATTTGAGTCATCAAGCTATTGAGTTATCGATAAATTTAAGTATCACCTTTGAAACACTTAAATGGAATAATCCACATACCATATACTGTATATGTCAAAAAATTGAACATAAGAAAATAGCATTTTAATAAAATTAATTTATATTCAAGACATAATAATATTATTAACGGTTTGATTAGTCACATATTCTAATCAAAATAGGAAGAAGGTAGTACTTGTAAGTGCTGCACTGCATAGAAAGTTGATGAAGGTTTCAAAGTCCAACCGACAAAAAGTTCGATGGTTGTAAATATTGGAACCTCATTTGTTTTCTTCCTATGGTGGTAGATTTTAACTTTTTAAAAAGATAATGTAATCATTAGAGATGACTTTAATGTTCTTTAGAATGGAAAGTATGTAAGGTGTTATACTTTATTACCTTATGGTTAATTATAATTTAGCTTTCATGTAATTTAATATTTTTAAAAGAATCAATCCAATGTGCTACCATTCTACCACCATAGGAAGAAAACAAATGAGGTTCCAATATTTACAACCATCGAACTTTTTGTCGGTTGGGCTTTGAAACCTTCATCAACTTTCTATGCAGTGCAGCACTTACAAGTACTACCTTCTTCCTATTTTGATTAGAATATGTGACTAATCAAACCGTTAATAATATTATTATGTCTTGAATATAACTTAATTTTATTAAAATGCTATTTTCTTATGTTCAATTTAGCCTAGTGGTTAAGAGGTTTTCCAGTGACTTAGAGGTCCTGGGTTCGATTCTCATTGTAAAGGGGCGGTGGGTAGGATTTTTTTTAAAAAAAAAAAGTTAAAATCCTCAAATTAAGAATCTATGCTATATACAGTATTTATGATCTTGAGTTACAAATAGAAGATAAATTATGGGATGTATATATATCACTATATTTATAGTTCTTCATAAACCAACTCATACGAGATTGTTCTTAAGAGGAGTCAACTCACACCGCAAAAAAGGCGAGAGATGTAACAACAACCTACCAACTCCTTACTAGTTGAGCTATGCGCAGAAGCTACATTATCTTTCTATATTTTATTAGTAGTGTTCGGTTAATTGATTTTTATGTAGTTGGAAGCTGGATTATTAATTAAAATAACAATTTGAGCCTATTTTACTTTACCAAAACACATGACTCTTAGTTTGTTTGAAATTTAATTTGTTGGACTGTACCATCAAATTGGAAATTAACATTTTTTTTAAAATAAAAGATTTGGCTCGTCATTTGTTCTAGGAGTCAAATTAAGATCTCGTCATTACGAGTAATATCTTGTGATTATTAGACTAACATTAATTATTATGAAGTGGTAATTTAACGACTTGAATATATGTTAATGTATACTACACAGTATACAATTATTTGTGAATTTTTGAATAGGTAGGTGGAAGTTGATCGCATGGCTCGTATAACATTTCTGCTCAGGATCGGATCATGAAAGCAACAAGAAACAACCAGTTAGCGAAAGAGGCCATGCCATGCATATAGAAAAAGCACATGCCCTTTTCTTACCTTTAGCTGTTTGTGTACAATAAAAGAAAAAATCAAACTATATGGTCCACCGCCACCATTATAGAGACATAAATTTTTAGAAACAATCATGACTAAAAGGATAGTTTAATATAATAATAATTGTGGCGGAGTTTAAGAGGTGCATATATAATAACTTCCTTCAATTTTAAAATATGCTCTTTATAAATTGATGATGCCTTATTTTTAAAAAGTATAGTAATTGACCCCATTAATAATTAGAAATCTCTCTCTGATTAATAAATTTAGGGGTTTAATCCGATTCAGTAGTAATATTTGGATTCAAAGGTAGCAAATTAGGGTGTTAATGCAGAATCTATTATTTCTATTAAGATTTTTAAATGATCTATTTTTGTAATTTTTTAAAATTTTATAGGCTTATTTGGTATTTTAAGTTGGGGGCCAGAATTAAAAGTATATATATATATATTATATCTTTCAGTAATTAAATGTTATTATATTATAGAGTTTAGCATTTATTGAAATCACTGTATCTTAAAAATCTTTCGATGACATATTTTAGTGTAGTCTTGTATGCTTAAGGATCTTCGATGATATATTTGATTGTGGTATCACATATGCAAAGAGCAATTATTAAGATTTTTTAATAAGCAGTAACGGACCCGGATTCAAGACCCATCATTGAAATAAATTTAGAATCAAGTAACACCTACACATTTAATGTCTCATTCTGAACTATCGATTCCCTACTTCAAAGTGTAATAAAAAAATTTCCTACACCAATTAAGTAAGTTATATTTAAATAAAATATATGTGTGAAATTTATTATTGATATATCAAGAGGTAATTATCAATTTGGACTCAGATAGTAGGATCAAGTTGTCCTTTAATCCTTCAAGTAGTTGTGTTGCAAATTAATTCGAAATAGAGTCTGAGTGTTGCGATATAGTCTCAAAGTAAGCGATAATACGCGTTAGTTTCTATTCTTTATTGGACCATGAGTGTAATATTTTGCGGCTTTTAGAGCCAGCGTATTACAATCTTTTGTCTTGAACTTTGAGGTAATCGTAATATTAAGCTATTTAGGCTGGCCATAAACTTGATTCATTATTTAACATCAAATCGACAATGAAGTCGATATATCAACTACGAAGATATCAATCCGTAAAGAGAATCCGGGCCGACGGTTATAGTCAAAACGTAGATGTCCTTTTGAAACAAAGTGGAAGAAACGTGGTGATAATGGATGGTAGATACAACTGATAGGAACCTTCGATATGAATGTCGACTCACGTTTCTCTTTTGTTTGGTTACTTCAAGTCAAAGTCGACTGGCTTTTCTTTGGACTACGATTGCTCTCATTTGCACGTGAAAATAGGGGAGGCAATATCTCTTGATTATTTTCTTTCATATACCAAACACTCCCTTAAAGGAAGCATCCACTATCTATCCTTTGTTCCTTCTTCTTGATTTCTTTAAAAAAATTATTTGCTAAGAATTTCAGTTAGGTATCTATCAAACTCTTAACGTGTTGTTTGGTGCAATTTGTTTTTTCCATTTTTTTCATCCCTCCTATTGTGAGGTGGAAATTATATATATTGTAATTTTATTTGAATACCTAATGAACACTTATGTTGTAAAACTCTTCAGATTTTATCATAAAACTTTGCCCAATTTCATATAGTTTGTTTAACTTGGATTTTTATGTTAGGTGTATCAATTTTTTTTCCAATTCGAATTAAAAGTTTGTATTTGAAAATTTATATTGGAATATTAGTGCAACAAATTCTAATTCCAATATTCATATGCGTCGGTCACGACGACGGGCCATCGACTGGACCGACCCATTAATTAGTCTAGTGTTAGGTCCATGTTAATCGGACCGTTCAAACACGTTTGGCATACGTTCGTTAAACCCAATACACGTCGGCTAATTATCAAGTCAAGCTATACTGTTCGAGTCCGACCTCCTAAGCCGATGTAGTGCCAAATACGAGGACCATCTGCGTTCGGATGGAGTAGTGTGTAACAAGTAATTCAAAGTCGTCAGATTGATCAATTCTGGGTCTATGGTAGATTCGGAGTTATACTATAGACTCATTAATAATCATCAAACAGCTTGACAAAGATGAAGGTCTGGTCCACATCTATTAAGCTAAAGTTTTAGTAACAATGATTACCAGTTTATGATAATTTTGGATTGTTTGTTACATTTGTGTAACACTTATAACCTTCATATTATAACACTCGACAATGATGAACATTCTAAAATATTAAATTTACATTTCAGAAATTATGACTCTATTCCAATTCAATTCATTTGGTATACAACAATTACAATTAGATATATATATGTATGTATGTTAGGGGTATTACAAAGGCTACTAACTAAAGCCCCTAGCTGACTAATCTGACTCAGGACCACGTATAGCCAGCGAGAGTCGATTTCTTGATATCATTTCTAATACCCCATCGAGTTAGGCCGGGGAGGAATGAAACCGCTTTGCGAAGTAAGTAATGGAACTTAGTCTTTGCCAAAACCATCGTAGAAAATATCGTGAGTTAAACATTCGTAGAAACATGAGTTGTCATGATGCCGTCACGAGCGAATCGCGGAACATAGTGACAATCAACCTCAATATGTTTCGTGCGGTCATGAAAATCTTGAATGCGCAATATGCGAGAGAAAGCGGTATTTGTCGCGGAATAATGTCATAGGCCCAGAATGAGAGACACCAAAATCAAGCAAAAGAGCCTTGACCATTTGACTCGGCGGTGATAAGCGATCATCAAAGCGATACCTTCGTAGCGGAGACCATGAAGCGATATGTTGCTTCTTGATCTTCCAAGAAATAGGTGAACCGCCAAAACAAATAATCCATCCTGTAATCGAACTCCAGTGATCGGAGGACAACGGCCAATCCAGTCATGCAGCAGTAAGAGAGAGAGATCCTGGCGGAAAGCAAATAGACCTTGTCCCGAACATAAGATGTCGAACTACGAGAAGCGGCATCCGAAATATTTCTGCTTTAGTTGTTATAAATTGAACAAGAATATGTATAGTATAAGCGATCGAGGCGAGTAAATGCAAATATATCGGCCGACAGCCAGATGGCGATACGGTTCGGGTCCACCGATTCGGCCCCCGCAGCTGAAAGAGCTATGATTTTGCTCGGTGATAAGGGAAAAAGAAAATTTAGTTTTGCCCAAAGAAAGCCTGTCTCGAGAGATGATGTCAGTATTTATGTTGAGACAAAATACCTTGAACGAGCAAAACCCCGACACACCAAGAAAGTACTTGAGAACACCCGAGTCCTTACGTTAAGCAGCTGACTCAAATAAGCTTTAAATTCCGTGATTGCCTCGAGTCATTTCTAGTACAATTAAGTCATCGGCATAAGCAGAGACATACAAGCCCAGATAAGCGCCTGTCGTAGAATGAATAAAGAATAATCTGAGTAAGAATGGACAAAGCCATGCCCCTACTACTGATGGGCGGCCAATTTAGCCAGGCCAACAACGTGGTGCACACGCCATGAGGCAAAGACTTCTTCAAGCGACACACCGTCTCGGGAATGATGCATGTAAAAACCCGGAGGAAGCTTCATATACACTTCTTCATCCAAATCACCGTGAAGAAATGCATTATGGACATCCATTGCGATGCAGCCACCCGCCCAGCGACAACGATAACGAAAGTGCGGTAACCACCTTTGCCATTGGGGGAAAAAGTCTCTGAAGAAAATCAATACCCGTGACATTGGATTCCCGGAGAATTACCAACGGCGCTTTCAACGTTCAATAGAACCCGTCGAGTGATATTTAATTTTATCGCCCATGACAGCGAAAGAGCGCGCTTTTGTCGATGGCGGAGGGTTACATGCTTAGTCTTAGAATCTCAAACTGGAAGCGGCCTCGCACCACCCCGGATCGGACATGGCTTCTGAGAAGTTCCGAGGTTCAACCCCATTCAATACGGCTGCAAGAAACACACGACAGTGTAGGGAAAAATTAGCACAATTTACATACTGAGCTAAAGGATAGATGCTACCTGGAGAGTCGAGAGGAGACGTTGAAGGAGAAGAAGGACACAAGGTATGAACAGTGTGGGTGACATAATCTTGAAGTAACACTGAGGGATGCTTAGTAAACCCAGCCAAGACTTCATGGCAAGTATTGTAGAGCGGCCAATCGACCCATAGAAATAGTAGACATGCAGATTCTGGCTGGAGTGACCGAGGTTAGTAATGTTGTTGCGTATTGAGATAAAATTGCAACCTCGGAGCATAGGAGGCGAAATGGATAGTGCGTACTACTAGAATTTGAGATGGATGGGCACAGCCTTTCACCGTCCCTAACCTCCACAATATCTTCTCGTAAATAAATAGGAAGTTAAGACCCAAGCTCCAGCAACATCTGCTTGATACGGGCTCCCGAGCGTTGGTCCTGAATAATGCACAGCTCATTAGTAAATCGTACAAAATAATGACTATCATCAATTAACTGAGACACTGATAACAAATTGCAATTCAAATTAGGAACAAATAAAACATGATATAAAGTAAGTCCCCACAGGCCGTCTCGGCCTTCCGTAGTAGCGATGAGTCGTATGGCATTCGGGCAACGATAGGACAAGTAGCAATTGAACGAGTAGCGGTCATGCACGAAAGACTACCAGTAAGATGATGCGAAGCACCTGTATCAAGAATACAAAAAATAGAAGAATATGCCAGCAGAGGAGGTTGACCACGTCGTATAACGGGACAGGAGTTCGAAAGACCGAGACCACTTTTCCTCTTCTTTTATGCTTCTCTTTCCCTTGTCAGATGCTTGTAAGCTTGAAACATGTAAGCGGCATCATGCCCGCCAGCGACAATGTGAACCTTTACAACTTTGAAAGCATGGGCAATTCGGTCGACTTGAGCCTTAGCGATAGCCTTAGATTAGCACAAATCTGTGTAAAAAATTAGAATAAGCGTCGTCCGGCCGAAGGAATAGGAGCATTGAGACAACAAATTAGAGCGAACCATGCCATACAAATCATCATCAACCCCCACCAAAAACTGATGGAGTTTCTCCTCCTCGCGATCTTCCTGAAATCGGCCAACCAAATTGCAAGTACAATGTCCACATGAACAACGGTGGGCGGCTTGGGGGACGAGCAAGTTCGTATTTAAACAGTTAATTTATTATAATACTCCTCGAGGACATCCCGCCCGCTTTGTTTTCTGGGCGATGATCTCGACACGCTAGCTGTAAGCGAGTCGATGGCAACCGGGCGTTTCTCCAAATAATCCCACAATGGTTTAACCTCCTCAAAATAAGGTACGGTCAATGCTAATCGTGGTTCGATACTCCGCATAATCCACGATATCAACATTGAATTAACAGTCTCCCAATTCAAAAGTTTGCGATTCTCAACGGGCTTTTGGATAGTGCCATCGATAAAAACAAACTACGACGAAGCGCTTGGCGCGTGAGTAGTCTTGAGACCATCCATGATAATTATCATTACGAAGTAGAGCATGGGCCATGAGGTTGCGAGATTGAATCGCGCGGCTTGAGTAATATGGAGAGAAGCAGTCTTGCCTTCATTGTCAGCCATGATAAATTAACCAAAAGATGAGAAAAAAATGGTAGACGGTGGTCTGGAGGTGATGATCGACGAGCAGACGGAACAAGGTAGAAAAAAATTATTGATTGTTTGCTAATAGAGGTAACCTAGGCTACTAGAACTCTGATAGCATGAAAAATTATGACTCTATTCCCATTCATTCAGTTAGTTTACAACAGTATTACAATGAGATATATATATAAGTACGTATGCTAAGTATTCTAAGGCTACTAACTGAAGCCCACAAACTACAGCTAATGCAACTCAGGGAACTACATATATAAGCAGTCAGGCGACTTCAGTATCAACTCTAATAACATTTTTATTTATTTATTTGTAAGATTACCAGGATTTATTCATTTTGTATCCCGGTGTGTGCATCCTCAAACGCACAATAAATTAGAAACATAAAATAATTATTGTTACAGATAACGCTTAAGGTAGTCCTCAACAGAGGTGTATCGAACTTGAGGATACAATTTGGAAGCCTCTTCATCATCACATACTTCAAAGTTAGAAAGACATCCTTCATAGCAAACGTGGTAATAATGACTCAAACCAACTTGTTGTGCATAATCAAGTCCTTCATAACAAAAATCAACAGATGAATATGTAATTTAGATTCAAAATAATCTAACATGAAGATTAAGAAATCCTGGGTGCGTGGTTTACCAGTGCACACCTAAAGAGTAACGGCTGCGATTCCCATTAAAAAAAATTAATAAATGTTCCAATTTAGGCATTTAGGTTCAAAACAATCTAACAAAAATAGGTAATTTGCTACTTACCTTTCTTTAGTTTTAAGAATTCTTGTTCAGAAATAGATGTCTTTTGAAGCTCTTTCCCTATTAGCTTCTCCCAAATTTCAACAACTTCCCTTTGAGAAAGTACATTTTTAGGAGGTCTTATGTACACGGTCTTGTTCAGAGTCCGGGGATCACCAATAGTCTTGATACTATAGGTGGCTATGTCATCTTCATCAACATATATTGCTGCCAGATAATAATATTAACCAAACAATATTAAAGACATGGATTGGAGGGAATAGTTACCATTTGGTGTACGAAATAAAAAAGTGCCGGAATAATAAAACATATTTCAAGTTACAAAAATCAAGAAAATGATTAAAAATTGTTCTTAGATTTTTTATAAGAACGTAATAACCTTTGCCAATGATTCAATAGACTATTGTTATCTGTCTCACGATTTCATAAGAGTTCTTAGTTCAACTCTTGTTGATAACATATTATTATACTTTCTTTGTAACACTTACTCTGTGTAATCATACCATTCACCTCTAATTTTTTTAAAAAAAAGGAATATACCCCTTTAATTAACCAACTTGATTACTTTTGGATAGAGCAATAAACGAGCATAGCCGGTTTGAGCCCGAGTTGAAAATTTTTTTAGTCATCTCGTGCACTAAACGAGCCTAAGGCTTAACAAAGTTTTAGTTTACTTAACTAATTTATAGAAATTATTTTTTCACTTAACAAGACAAGCAAAACCATCAATTTGTAATATAGATTAACATTATAAAAAAGATATTCATAATAAAATAATAATTATAAATTAAAATTACAAAAAAATTATAACTAATAATTTTTTTTTAAGAAATATGAATATTGATAATGACTATAGATGGAAGCTTCAGAGCAAGTTCTAGCTGAGCTAAGGAGCATGTAAGCCAGCTCAGAACTCGACCCAAAAGTTTTGGATGGAGCTAACATTGGTAAACATTTACCTTTCTGGTCTCCATCTCCATGGAGTACAACGGTGCCTTCCCTTGGAGGAAGAATTTTACCAAATTGACAAAGCCCGCCAAGAAAGTATCCGGCAAAGCAATTAGCAGAGATGTAGGTAAAAGGAATGTTTGCTTCTTCTATGGCTTTTCTTACCACCATTTTATCATCAAATGTCACTCTCCCTGGCTCCATTGCATGCCCCATTCTTGCAGGATCCGTCCCGAATTCAGATGGCAAAAATCTCTACACAAACCATTAATTTATCATCATATTAATTTTCGGTTTTTGATTTTTTTTTAAATTTCATAATATAAGTTTGACTTTACAAATTATATGTATACCACATTGCTAACTTTCTTGTAGGAATTGTTTAAGATGTCTTGCAGAACAAGGAAAGTCTGAGAATATGTCAGGCAAGATGAATAAATTCAGGCAAAAAAATTACGCGATAGTTTGAGAACCTGTCGACTAATAAGCCTTATTTAAATATCGAATTTGTTTATGATTTCTATAAAAGGAACATTTGATAGTCAATATTTAATGAAGGAGGTAGCAAGATAATGTATGTAATAGATGGCATATAAAATAGAATGAACCTAATAACATTCTTTCTACCGTGTGTATATTGTCATAGTTGTATTAATGTGCATTCTTATGTATGTGTAACATGTACAAAACTCAAAATAATTGTTTGTAGACAAATTATGACTATCAATAGTAATTTTACGTTTGTATTGACATTATGCATGCCAAGAATATAATACTGATCAATGGCACATCAAAAAATGGAGTATGGATATTCACGTTAATTACCTTGACATTTCCAGCCTCTTTGATTGCTTCGATAAGCTTTAGCTGAAGCAAGATGTGATGACTTCTAATATGAACCCCAGAAATTGCACAAATAACCACATCCACAAGTTTCACAGCATTAACAAGACTTTGATGATCATTGAAGGAAGCTTGAACAAGATGGGCACCTTGTAATTTAAAGGAAATCATCATCTCTATCTTCTCAATGTCCACACCAATTTCAGGTCTATGCAAAATGTATGTTTCATGACCATGAGCTAAACTTGCCTTCACTAACCTCTTCCCCAAGTAGCCAGTACCCCCTATGATTAAAACCTTGATTTTCTCCATTTTTGTATATGTTCTTTACTCGATAAAATGGCAGAAATATATAGAATCAATTCAATAATCTTATTATTATGACAACAAATAAAATCTTTGTAGAATATGAGATAACAAAGCATATTGAGTTCTTCTTTATATACACTTGAATGAGCTTGGCCTAAGATTGTGGAAGTATTCTTGCATTTGAAATTCTGAGGAGTAGCTTGGCGGACAACTCATACTTCGTTTTAAAATGAAGTACAAGAAAAGTTTGATGATTGCTTATAGATATGTAGTACAGTATGTATTATTAATGGTTGATTCTTGATTTATGATGTGTGATGGTCTAAAATACACATAATTTTTTTTACCGATATATCATTCAATGCAATAATAATTAAAAATCTCGACCGTTATATATGTTATAAGGCGTGGGCAAAAATTTATTACTAGTACGTAACTAAATGTACGTGTATTGTATCTAAATACTTACATTATCTTCAATATCCATGATATATAAATGAGTATTGCTTTGAATAATGTATTCTTTCATAAGATTCACGAAAGATTGTCGTTTGAGCTTTTCAGCGTAAAATCTCTAATTATACATGCGTGAAAATTATAAAAAGTTTGATATTTCGAAATATATATTGAAAGCAGAATCTCTCGAGATCGCGTGCCTATATTATTTGTGTATCGAGTGGCAGGGAGTCGTGAGTCGAAAGTTTATGATTTATTATAAAATAGTAAAAATAGGACGATCTTTTTTGGGATTGAGGAAATACTAATGTAAGGTAAAAGAAGGGAACACGCGCATATTATATACTACTATTAAAATGTACGTCGTTGCACGTAAGTATTATATTTCAAATATTTAAGCGAGATAATAAATAAAATAATTAATTATTCCGTAAATTGATAAATTATACTTTTTGATTTATATTATAATTTATTTTGTTCATAGTTATATGATCCCTTATAATTTTTAATAATAGGTTTTAAAGTTTTGTTCTGGTATTCTTTCTTTATTTTTCGAGAGTTTTGATAAAAGAATCATAGCATTCGTATTAACTTTATTTATTGTTAGAAAATATCACTTTTCTCTTTTAATAAAAAAATGCATCTCATGTTATTTTATTTATTCTTAGAAAACATCACGTTTGAATTGATTATTAGTATAAATTATTCATATTTCTACTATTTAATTTTATTTTACATATTCATTTTAACATATTTTAATTGGTGATTGATTCAATAATATTTGCACAAAACTAAATAATATCAAGACTTTTTTATGAAATTCTCACGATTTTTACCCACATAGAAACAACCAAAGACCCTGCGCTAGATGTCTTTTTGTTCGAATGTGAAATCTCCAAATGAATTATATTAAAAATCAATGAAATAAAGATGATATGCCTTTTAAAGCTATATCTTGTCTGACAGTACATAAAGTTAAACCTCAATAGTATATATGTGATTAATATTACTTGATATGAAAACTTTTATAATTTTGACATAAATAACAAGTTTAATATAAAAGGTCACAAGAAGTCATTCAAATAGAAGATAGGGAAGTAGCTATTTGTACATCAGTGTTCATCAGTAAGTGATGTTTGATATACAACTTGTTCATAATATAAAATCATATACAAATGCACTCGAAGATGAGATAAATGTATATAAGCAATTACAACAAAATACATATATACGTATATGTATGAAATGATGCCCATGCAGCAATGACTTAATCTTTCCACGAAGCCTCCTTTAAATTCCCCAGCAATGACGTCAAAATACGATACTCGATTGATGCACGAAGCGGTTGAATCTAAAATTGGATCTCTAGAATAAATACGAGCAATTGGACAACAAAACTAGATAAAAACTTGACTCGAAATGCTAGAGAGGGAGAGGGAGGCGGTATCTCTTTTGAAGAAGATGAAATGAAAATCTTTTTTTCTTATATAGTCCTTTTAGTTTCGACGATAAGCTTGGCTACGTTTGATAAATAGCCTAACCGATAAGCCGTTAACTAACTTATTACTAAGCAGGTAAGTAACTTATGAGTTGCTAATAAAACGCCGTTAAACCGTCAATTGAAATAGCGATTTAATTGATTCGGTTTTATTGATTGTATTTTACACTACTCGATGTAAAAAGCTACCGATTGGATATCTCGTTGATTCAAATTAAACTCCCAATTTAACAATCTCGATTTAATTTCATACATGGAATATAACTCAACGTCATTGTATGTGTGTGACGCCCACAGGCTTAGATAATATTAGTATAATAATATAATTGACCATTATATTATTATATTGGTTATGCGTAAGGATCGCGTCTGGCGTAACTCTTAATATTATAAAGTGAGTTCCATTTACAGTAATTTACAATTACTATTATTGAACACTTAGTTTGAAGTAATCTCATTTAACTAAAACTAGTAAAATGTATTGTTACAACAATTGTTACGGAGCATAGTAGAAAAATGCTACAATTTCCAATTGGATTATATACACATAATATACATAATTCATGCATGTATTTTTTAGACCATAATATCGATGAATTATATTTCATATAGAGTGAAAACTAATATAAATATTATTATGACAATATACTCTTATTTAGTTTATTAATTACTAATCAATATTAAATAGTAAAGATTGAATTTATTTAATTTCCTTTCATACATTTAATTCAACTCTAATTAATTATTACATCTCTAGTTTATAGATAAAGATATTTTTATTTAAGTATAAAAACTAACATGTTATATATATTATAATAAAAATTAAATTTTTGAAATAAAATAATAATATATTACTCCATCCATACTAAATGATTGTCGTAGCTTGATTTAAGTACTTAATTAACAAACTTTTACTTTATCGATAAATATAATTTTAGTTGAATAAAATTTAATATCAATATTAAATTACATTGAAAATATTGAGTATTATTTGATAATTTTGCAATATTATACAACGAAACAAAAATATTTAGAATTTAACGTTTGTCTACGAAAAAATCAGAATTTAAACATTGACAATCTATTAGGGATGGGCGGGGAGTATTAGATATGTAACCCATTAAAAAAAATTTCAATTGTTGAATGTAATACAAAATATCACATAATAATTTAGATATATATTATTTAATAGTAATTTTGGATTAGAAAAAATTGTTTTAATTTATAGTTGAATAATTATCATTCAAAAAATTTAGTATAAGTAAGGCCCAATTACATTCTGCATTAAAATAAATTCAACTTTTGTTGTTATGATAAAATTAAAAAATCAAAAGCAGTATTATATCAAACACTTTTATTTGTTGGTAAAGATGTTGAGTATTTTTTATATAATTGGACGAAAATATTGATAATGAACATATGATAATTATCATAAGTATGAAAGTGGTAAAACTCTTGCACATATTATAAGAGAGTAGATAACTCCAACTATGTTTGAATTGCTATAGAATTTTTAAGCAAAAATTATAAAAGTCCTTTTAAAAAAATATCATTAAAAAATATTATAATAAAGATAATATAGTAATTAATAGTATAAAAGGGAATAAATACGCTTTTATAGTAGGAGTTAATTTTTTAAGTGAAAGTTCTAAAATGTGTAGTTCACATTCTGCTTTATGTATGATTCATCGATTAATGGTGCCTAGTAGAATTAATTAATGTGTAATAATTAGTCAATGGAATCATTAAATAAATTAATAAACAGTTTCTTGATATTACTCAATATATCCCAAAAAGTTTTTTTAATTTAATTTTCAATGACAAGAGTTTAAAAATAAAACTTCGTAGCATTCCAAAAATTATATTGATGCAGATTGTTCTTAAAGTTGTTTTAAAAATAATGATGAAATGAATAAACAGATTGTTGGGACAAAATGTAAACGTAGTACATAACATAGAGGGCAAGTCATGTTTACATTATTGTATGTTCAAGTGACCTTGATATCTTCTTCTTCTTCGTCCTCCTCTTGTCCTAATAAGCAATCCGAACCATGTATTATACTAATGTCATTCGTTATTCTTTTGTCTATAATGCTTCCATTATTATTGCCTTCTCCATTTATGTTGTCCATGATATTAGACAGAGCCAAATTGAAATCATTGATTCGGGTTTTTGTTGCCTCTAAATTATCAGGGCAATTCATGTCAATTGAAAGACTTCTTTGAGCTCTTTCTAGTATTGCTTGCAAGTACCTTCCTTGTGCTTCTATGCGTCTCTGTAATTTCTTTTGCACCTGTCGTGGACAATAAATGGAGAGTTCTTTGATATAGAACTATCAATTCCTATTTATAAGTAGGTGAATGATTACTTTAAATTAAATTAGTTTTTGTATCTATAACAACATATGTTAAAACTCATTATTAGTAGGTCATCTTAAATAATACCAATTGGAACAGAGGACTCAAGTCATATCAATGGGTTCTCATAGCCTAATTAAATTGGTTGATAACTTTTGGACAAAAAATGGCTTATAAAGAAAAAATGGCTTAATAATACTTGGATTTTTCTAGCATGTGCCTCATAATATATCTTGAAAAAATAGTCGAATACTTGAATTGATTCATAAAGTATAAAAATTAAAATACCAAGGTATTTCCTAGCATGTCCATGGAAAAATATTGAGGAATTATTAATGAAATAAAATATAAGAATGGAAACTGAACACTTTTGGTGATGAATCTACACAATTATTTCATTAATGTAGTTTTTTAGCAATCCTACTCCAAAAATGTCCCCAATATTTACTACTACGTATTTATATGGAATTGGACGAATTGAATCTTCACTATGAAGCTCTTTTGAGCGACACAATGGCTGAGTCTTCCAGGACTAAAAAAAAACATATGAATAGAGCATTGTGGATGCCAACGTTACAAAAAGAACAAACCTCAAATTGGTCCTGTAGATGTTTCTGCACTTCAATTTGGGATATGAGAGCGTCCGAAATCGGAATTTCTCCGTTCATCATGTCAATGTTCCTGAGTTATCAAGAAGTAGCAACAAAATGGGATGTTTTTAGAACCGACCCTGCTAAAATGTTAGGACCGACCCTGCTAAAATGTACACAGTGTTAGTTTCAAGATAAATACCTAGAATTTTTAATAACTGTTGATGAATTTGAGTTCATATCTCCAGACTGAAAGTTTGATTGCCTATAACACTCTCCTGTACATTCAGAATTTCATCAGTAAAACAAAATGTACCAAAACTATCAATAAAATGGAAAAAACCAAACATTGTTGAGCTTATTATTACTTCTATTTTCTTTGCTCCGTTTTTGCTGGATTCTGATTTTTGGCTTGCTGTCCAATTCGATATTTCTGCAAATTATAGGACAAGTTTTTTGGGTATTTTTCTTGGTAGAGTAATAAATGTGGACATACAAGGCGCAGGCTGTTTTGGGGTACAAAATTAAATGTATAGCACCTACCTGTAATAAATGATACTCTCTCTATCCCTTAGAACCTATAATAAATGATACTCACTGTCATTTTTTTAAGGATCGTTTAATTTTAAAATTTAAGAAAAAATTAAATTTATCTTACAACGTAATTTTTAAATTTTCGCTACACAATTTGATAAAATGAGGCGCAAAGTGATTTACATTTTAGGAAAATGGTCGTTAAAGGAATGGAAGGGATACAATGTTAACCCTTTCATGCCCATTACCCTGCAAATGAAGAAGGATTATTATTGACCACTCGACGAGTAGTGGTTGCGGGTCTTCCGTCATAAAAGAATCATTAGTAAGAATGATGCTTATAAAGAATATAATTGTATTTTCACTTTAATTGAGAGTAGAGCGTCTCATAATTACGTAAATATTGCGTATAATATGTTTTGGATTAATAAAAGAAGCGTGAAATAGCAGAAATGCCGTATTTTATATGAGCCGAGTCGAGATCGAATATGTTAGTCATGGGATGAATTGACGATATATAATATGTAAGCATGACAATTATAGAATTGATGTAGCTCATAAATAAGACTTCCGAAATCTACTTACTAAATTGAAAAAAGAAATCCACTTATTACTTACTCTCTTATTCTTTTATGTACCTCGTTTGTTAGCATTAGTGGTGGTGGTGGAAATAGGGAAGTGCAATGCTATAAAACCATTGAAATACTAATCTTTATATTTGAATTCGGGCAAAAGGTATGAATCACCCTTTTATGTTTGAGGTGTAAAGAACTATTTAAATCGTTTATGTTGGAAGGTAAAACCATCATTATGTTTTAAATGTTAACCCAATTGGTACTTCCGTTATATTTTTTGTTAAATCACGACTCCCCAGAGTACGTGTTGAGCATGTGACATTATGCATTTTTTAATGTCACATTACTTAGCGATGCCTTGGAAAATATTATGAAGACCTTGTATTTTTAAAGAGGCAGGGCAGCTTTTGATGATGATGCGATGCGTTTTAGTATCGCACATGCCCGACAAGTGGCTAAATGGGGGAGTCGTGATTTAACGAAAAATATAACGGAAGTGCGCTTAACGACAAGCGTAAGTGATGAGACCAGATCTTAAGCGTAAATGATGAAATGTTCATCATCAATCGTAGGTGATGATTTATGCGCTTTAGCTATAGTCATATATGTCATTTTGCAAACCCCAAATTTATAGTTTTTGCTTCTTCCCTCATCCTCTTTAATAGTTTCGCCATACTATAAAGAAGATAAAATAATTCAAATGTATACTATTCGAGGTGAGTGCATATTTGAGCCGTGTAAACAAGGCCCTAAGTCCCTAATGTCAAATTTAGATAGAGTTGTGGTTTTGTAGCACTTCAACAAAAAAAAAAAGTTTTATTCTATTACCTACCTATTTATCTTTCATTTTTCTTACTAACAAAATCCAAAAAAACATTTACTTTTATCTTCTTTTTTCTCTCAACGACAAATTCAGAAAGTTCAATTTTTTTTTCTCAACGACAAATTCAGGAAGTTCAATTTGGTGAACACATTAGTGCCAAAAATTCAAGAGAATTTCGAGATAATGATTCCATCAACTTCAAAAATTTTAATATGTGCCTTTAAATCCGGCTCAAATTGTGAGAGAATATTAGAGATACACAAAAGTAGTTCACATCTTGAGATTCTAACAGTAGAGTTGGTGAAATAAAAAACAATTCTCACTTTATCTCAATTTCAAGTAAATTAAAGCATACTAATTGTATAATTATTTGTACATCAATTGCAAGTAAATTAAAGAAAACAATTTCATTAATAAATAATTAACAAAACAATGAAAACCTTAAAATGGCAAGTATTACAAATCAGAGGGACTCTGTCCAAACAAAATTCAGCATCTAACATGAATGTATTCCAAATGAAGAACATATGAATTGTGTTTGTGTCTGAACTAAGTGCAGGAAAAAGGGTAACAAGAGTGAAGTTTAGCATCACTAGTTATGAGTGAAGTTTAGCATCATGGAAAAGAAAGAAAAATCTAGCCCATCTAAATTTGGAGATACAGTCTTGACTATAGGGGAAAATATTCGATCTCTCCTTTAGATGGATTAACAGTTTAAGATTGGACTAAAAGGAGAGATACAAAGGAACGACGTGGGTAGGAACACAGATTATGCTGCAACTAGATCAGGTGTTTCTGCCTCGACAGATAACAATGCAGTGTGTACCTTGCCAACCCAATTGCCCAGTCGATCTCGCAATGATTTGATCTGAGGAATTCCCAAAACTCTTGGTTGAACCCAGGAAACATGAACCGTTCCTTCAACTTGATCAATTACTCCCTCAATCAGGTGAGCCTGCAACAAAAGTTTGTCATTCATATTGATCAAAAACATGAAATGTTATCATTGTTCAGATCAACCATTTTTATTATTTATTCTGAATTCTCTCCTTATCTTTGCACTTACTGAAAGGCTCTTCATGAGCAGATACTCAACGTCTTCTACAGAGAGTTTTGTGCTCTCAGCAATGACACTTAATGGGATTGTTCTGTCATCTGAAGGTCGGCTGCAAGGGAAAACTATGTGTTTGCATCATTGACAGTGCTAATTCCTTTAAAAGATGTAACTAATTAAAACAACATTAATAATCATACCTAAAGACAATCTCCATCAGGCAGAGAATATTGATCTTCTCCAGAAGTTTCTTTTCATTCTGGACTAATGCTGGTTGGGCATTAAGAGTGGCACTATGGACATGGCACAACTCTTGATACCGAACTAAATCACCAGAGTTGAAGACTTCAAGAATATAGAAGAGCCACTCAACTTTTGTTCCGATAAGACTTCTTATCTGCACAAAAAAGATAATGTTGATCAGCTTCCTGAGCTGAGAACATCAAGATACACCTTGTAACTTGTTAAAGAACTATTTTAAATGTATAGAAATCTAGGCTGCCTGTGAATGTTAACCAGTTCCAAGAATAATAATGACAGAGGAGGAACAATGTATATGGCTCTATGCATGAAGCATGACCCCTAAACTTAAAAGAGGGATAAAAATTAACAAGGGTTACAGATGAAAAAATTTCACTACAGCATTACATATAAAAAAAAGTATCGCAAAATTAGATGCCATCAGAACTTTATATCATATTACCGGATAAGGACATATTTATAAACAAAATCAGTAAAATAATATACTTTCCATGATTAGTTTTATTTCTTAACATAAATAACTAATGTAAAAATCAGCTTGACTGCCTCAAATTCACCTTTGTCATTACAACAGGCAACATAAAGTTTTTGCAACAGTATACATTGAGTCCACTGGTTTTCCTTGAAAAAATTGTATATATTGAGATATGCAAGTATTTTACCACATCCTCACTAAGCATAGATTATGTAAGTATAGGATTCAAACCTTTTTGGAATATTATAGCTTTTTTTCATCAGGGACAACAAGAAGAAGACAGAAGTTGCAAGACTGTTTCAGTAAAAATAAAATCCTATTGCCACATCAACAACTTGTGCAGTGGCTGCCAGTTGTACTTGATGTAGCAGATGCTATTCCTGATGTGGCAATAGCATTAACCTTGGTAACAACAACAAAAAAAGTTGAAGGTGTCCTTACAATTGGATGAGCAAGAAGTTCCCCAAAGTTGTAAATGTTCTCACCCAACAGCGCTGACAGGGATAAATCAAATGCCAAGTCCTAAGAGATAACAGAAATTTTCAAAATCAGTCACTAGAATGGAAACAGAAAATGAACAGACTAATTTTTATTTCAGTTTTTATTAGACAGAGTCTTAGAGAGATTGAAATTTTCTCTTCTTAGATACTTACCATATCTTGGGCAGCAACATATTTAATTAAAGAAAAGGCATGGCAATTCATAAAGTTAATAGACCAATACATGAACAGACTTAAAGCACATCACCTATTAGAAAGGAAATTCCAATGCTTACACTAATCAAGAAAATAAAATTGCAAGGGTTTATGCTGTACTTATTTGCTTCTACCAAGTGCAATAACCCCATATGGCTTATAAAAACAAGTTTCCCTTTACAATTTCATGAAGAGTAAATGAAGACGGAAAAATGAAAATTTACCAGCCTAAAGGAATCTGATAAAGACTCCACTGATGTATAAGCCAAATAAAGGAGAGCATTCTTGTAAAACTCGGCAAACTCTTGATGTGATTTATGGTATTGTGAAGCCACCCAAAAATAGCTGGCATATACTGATGGATCTATATCAGTCATGCTGTCAAGTGTACTCTTCCCCTCATCGATTAACTTTTTGCATTCTTTTTCATTGCCTTCCTCAAGCTTAAACAGAGCTATTTGCATCCTGACATAAAGGATAGGCTCCTCTATACGCATCTCTTTAGTGCTGTGAAGCTTCTCAATTGCCTCTTCAAGATAACTAATAGCAGCCTCTTTCTCCGCATACTGTCGAGAAACTATCACTACAAAATGTGCAAGCTTAAGCAAATTGATCTTTGACTCAAAATCTGTGATAAAATTATGATAGAGCTGTATCAATGCATCACCAGCCTGCAATTCAAGAGCATAAAGTGTTAAAGCAAATGAACACCATATCTTCAGGAGATTTCTTTCCAGAAAAAATTTTAAAAAAGCTTGTATGGAAAAGAAGACAAAAAGTTTGAGGATAGTAATAGAAAAATGGAAAGGGTTTTGCACAAGAACAGTACTTGCAATTTGTAACCCAAGAAGCCTTCTTTATATTTTGTTACAGAAATATCCTAACTGAATACATGCAGAAAACAATGCTGACATTATTCTCAGGGGCGAAAGGAAGGAGGTGCAGGTCAGGTTGTACCCCCTCAGATTCCAAAAAAACTATGTAACTGTGGTGCCATGTCAGGGTTCTTAAAGGGGCTAATATAATCAAGATTGTTGTGGTTTATATAAGTATCCTTCCACGCCGTCTTTTTATTCGTTGCAGTTTTTATCTTTGGCAAATTTGAGAGTTCTCTTCAATCTCCCAACGGCCAACCTCAAGTTCAGCTCTAGACCCATGAGATCATAAACCTATACACCTATCAAAGTACTCAACAACTTCCTAATACTAATTCAACCAACCCCAACAAAAAATCCCATAGCAAACATTCAAAACTACATAAACCAACTCAAACACGATTCCTAATCTCCGCAACATATCAACCAATACATTAACATAGGATTCGAAACACAACAACAACAAAATCGCAGCTTTGATTTTTGCACTCCAACCATTGAACGAGCCCGACTTGGCTGCTTACAAAAATTTTGTAATGGTGTATACCATTATTGATAAATTATGGTATTTCAATAATGGACATATTCCTTATAAAATTTTGTAAACATGAAAAATCCACTTAAAATATGAAATCCAGTGGTCAATATCCAACTAAGCACCAAGCTTACACTTTTTTGTAAGCACCCAAGAACTGGCTCCATAAATGCACTTCAATTCTCATTTTACCCCTCATTTTGCTTTATGTAAGTACTTACACATAATTAAGTATTCATAAATATGAAGGGTATAAATGTAAGGCTATGTAATTTAACACCATAAGAATACAGGATTGATAAATATAAAGGGTATAAATATAATATAACATCAAAAGTAAATCGTGATTATCAATTGATGGAGCATGGTATTTGACTCGAACTTCCTAAATCCACTAGGAGATGTCGGTTCAACTATTGCTGGAATATTATTATTTCCTACTTTCTTTGAATCACTCGCTCTAAATGTTAAACAGTTAGGAATTTTTGTATTTGTAATACGCATTGTTAATTATATAGAATTGAGAGTATATATGTAAATAAACCTGAAATACTGCGAGGGCAACGAATTGATCGAGTTTTAGAGTGAGTTGGTGCCAGAGTTTGCGTTGGTACAGATCTGAAAGCGTAACGTACCACTCCGATAACTCAGGGTACACATCGCGAAGCGACTCCAAGTATTGTAACGCGGCCATCAACCTATGTGAAGAAATGAAGATTAATAATTGTACTTGCTAAGAGTACAATGTTTTTAAACCCTCTAATATGTCAAATCAATAAGCCTTTGCTTCTTGTAAAAGAAAGAACGAGTTCGTGTTTTTTTCAAAGTGAGATTACTATTTTGCCCATACTTTTAAAAATAGTAATTGATGAATTTATATTCAGAGATAAAATGATCATTTCACTATAAAAAAAACATTATTAGATGATGTGTAAGTGTGTATAATGTTTCCCATCAACTATTTGTACATAAAACATTAAGCAGTCGCGTCTTGGGCGTGAATTCGCTGCGGTGCGACATGCATCAGCGTGGGTTCGATCCTAGCGGCCAGTAATTGTTGTTGAATCCAGTCGTGCACCGGTGTTGCGAGGAGTTCTGGTATGTTGAATGACTGTGTATGGGGCATTCACCGGGCCGTCTGAGGCATATCATGGATAAACTGCCGCGTTTGATGGAGTGGCCCGAGTCTTGAAGCAGCCGTTGAGCGTATCAGCGTACAGCGATTAAAACAAAAATAGACGATGATTATTTTACCTTATTATCAAATCGAGTAGGTCGGGTATGGCTATATCCAAAATTCTTGATAACTTCTTCCGTGTGGTTGACAATTTTGTAAGACCAAAATTGAGAATTTAGTCTTGAGATCCCTAAGTAAATTGTGAGAATCGAAAAAGATTTCTTGAACTCCCAACTTTTCGACTCTGAGCTCACTTATACATTGACTCAATCACCTTAAGGGTCTTGTAACACAAATTTGAACATGCCTCGTGACGTGACATTCATAGTATTATTGTATATTTGGATTGAAATGAATCTAGATAAGGATAAAATTTAATAATTAACTTAGGTTAGGGGAATGTAGGTGAAACTATTAAAATGTTGTTTGGATACTATTATCCTTGTTTAGGTGAATGTAGGTGAAATTATTAAAATATTATTTGAAAACTATTAAAATATCATTCACCTCCTATTACACCAAGATTTGAGGGTGAATGAATTGGGGTAATGGGGTGAAACTATTAACCTAGATTAACCTATTTAAAATAAAATTTTGAGTATCCAAACAAGGTGAATGTTAATAATACTTTCATTCAGCTATATTAAGTAAAACAAGCGTCATAAATTAAGAGACTAACAAGCAGTGGTAATGGTATTAATGTGTGATTTGTTTCTTCCACTTCAGTAATTAGGCAAAACAAAAGGAATGGACAAAAATGTTAAATGCGTGCATCATATAGACGTTGACCAACTCTAGTCTCTCATCCAAAAATTAATTTAAAGTTTGATTTTAATCATCTTAATTGTCACAATAACTTCGAAATAACTATTTTCAAGACATGGATTGAAGTGTCTTGGATTTAGTACTTCCATTATTGAATGTGCATCTTAAATTGAAGTGTAATAACTATTTTCAAGACATGGATTGAAGTATCTTGGATTTAGTATTTCCATAATTGATTTAATAAGGATTACATTATCATGTTAATATTAAGAGGAAATTTTGTAGAATAACATAGGTCAATGGAATGTTTGGCAAAATAAGCATTCTTTTTTCTTGCAAAAGAAATAACTGCTCGTCATCACAATGTTAAATTCTTTTCGTTTTAAAAATCCTGCATGCTTTTCTTGCTTCTCATATACTCGCCGCTGTAGCACCGAAACCACGCTACACGCGGCTACCCATGACCGACCATAACCGCGCTGATATCAAAATCGGACCTCGCCATCCTGCAGCAAAATAAATCCGGACATACTCCGTTTCCACATCAAAATCGGACCCCTGCATCCGCTCACGCCTGATTCGATCCCTCACTCCTTTATTTTACCGTCGGACTTCCTCCCTTTCCACTAAAACCGTCGACCCCACTCCACTTATTTTGCCGTTTTTCGATTGGGGTGGGTCAGATTTTATTTTTAATTGGGATTTAGGATTTCAAGTTGATTTTAATTGGGGGCAGGGTTAGGAGTTTTGATATATATACACAAAAATTCGGCCCGTACACTTGGGGGGTGGGGATCCAATAGACATGGGCCTCAGTCTGAGTCCTTTCATTTAGATGGAGGCGTGTAGTAAATCTGAGGAGGAAAGAAGTCTTATGTGACTCTCGATCTTTCTCACCATAAATATCACAGGTAGTACGATCAGAGGGGGGCAAAGCGTCTTGGCTTGTCTACAGGCGGGAATTTACGTGTTGAGTCCTGCTGCTTGAGAAAATGGTTAGAGGAAGTTTTTTTTTTTCCTCGCTGGTGAAACTCTTAAATGCTAGTTCTTTCTTTCGGCGAGTTTATGATTTAATATTGTTGAATTGAAGTGAATGTAATCGTTTGATATGTATTAAAAAATTTAAAAAAAAGAGGCAAAATTACGATTCCTTGAAGTACCGTTTCCATATATTTGTCTTTATACTCCTTCAAATTGCGGCTTGATCGTCGGGTGTTTGTGACCACCCGGTCGCGCTTCGAATCGGCGGCCAAGCGGACTCTCAAAACCCGATGGAGAGACATCTTGGCGATCTTCGAGAACCAGCTTCTGAGGAGAAAAGTGCGTGCCGGAGATCGATTCCCGAAGGATCTAGAACCCGATTGACCCGAGTTGGAGGAGTCGATCCGGTTTGAAGGTCAATTTGAGTCCTTTTTCGTTGGCAGTCAAATAGCAAAAATAAATTGTGCAGCGAGTGGCGTTATGCGTAGAAAGGGATCGTCTGATGCATTGAAAATATAAGCATGTCGGTTCCGAGTCGAAATCGCCGTCACACTATGACACGTCTTATCAGCCCAGGCGTGAGAATGATATCTTGAGGACCACCAAGCAGCGCCCTTGAGCCTTATGAGTACTGCTACCATTAATGGACACTTACCCCTTGTCCGGAGTTCTGACGAATTGGCGGACATTAAACAAATGATAAAGGCGTTAAATGCCGGTCGTTACTCGAAGAGAGTGTAAGACCAAATGCACTTTCTTGATAAGCTTGGGCCAAGGATCCCGTTACGCTGAGTTCGCCTACATGATTACAGTTTAATGGTAGTAAGGACGATCGAAACATTCTGAGGATTTTGGCAAAATGACCATAACGTCAACAATCGACATTTCACGTAAAGCATTTTCAATAACGTAATAAAATGAGCTTTGGATGATGCGTGGCTTCCCTGCTTAATTCTATCCGATACGTGCGACAAGCGGAAGATCGTTCTTAGCAAAGTTTGGATCTGTATGGAAACACCCAGGATGAATGGGCCTTGATGGATATCGGTAAAGACTAATGACTATGAAGAGGGTATCGTGGCGGTATAATGACAGCATCATACCATGATTAGAATCAGCAACAGGTAAGAGCTTACATGGCGTTTTACCTTGGGTTGTCATGGAAAACTCGAAGGCCACAGATTGGAAACCCCCTTGTCGAGAAAGATGAACTTCTGCTGGCGGGTTCGCCCGGTATGTTGAGTTGGGAGGAGCTCAAAAATAAGAATACAGACGAGGACCTACGGGACACTACGAGAAAGCGAGGGCGTTAAGTCGCGCAAAGGAAGACTCCGTCAGGACCCGGTTACAACGGGGACGGGGTAGGGAATCAAAAAAGAAGAAATTTTTGAACCAAACGCCTCAAAAGTTAGTCGCGGTGCACAAGGGGGCGAGCAGGTTGCCCCACTGCGAGTACCCATGCTTGAAGTTTATGCTCAGATTGAGGATAAGAGACTCCTTCCTAAGCCAGTGCGAATGAGGAGTGCACACCGAGGCCGAGAAGGGACAAAAGCGATATTGCGAGCATCATCGCTGACATAGCGCTGTTACTAATGAGTGCGAGGGTTTTGGATCACGAGATAGAAGTTAATAAGCGATGATACTTGAAAGAGTACTAGCGGGAGAGGCTTATCGTAGTGGCCGACATGGCGAGCCGCCCGCCGCCACAAGTAAACCAGGCCTTACGATCTGCCCAGAGACTTCCATGGTCAGTTTATACAATCTCGGGAGGACCCGCGGGAGGGGGTGATTCGCGTAACTCTAGGAAGGGTTACGCGAGAAGATCGATATACGCAATTAACCAGGCCCCGGCAGTAAAAGGCGACCCAGTTATTTTCACGAATGAAGAGTTAATAGGAATTGAATTCCCGCATGATGACCCTGTGGTCATAGCCGATTATTGCAAATTTAGGTAGTCGAAGGCGGATCTGGTAGATACTTGAAGCTCGGTGGATATCACATACATCCTTCTTTTGATAGGATTCTGACTCAGAAAGTATTCAACCTACAATCGCGCCGCCGGCCGATTTCCGCAGGCCAACTCCATGGGGCGATGGGCATAGCGTCGTTAGTTTAACGATGGGGAGGCCGAGATAAAACTATGCGATCGGGGCACAATTTACGATCGTAGATATCGAACCGGTCGTATAACGGCACTTATAGGTCGTCCGGCCAATGTAGCTATAAAATTTATAGTTTCTCAGTAGCGTCTCGAGGTAAAGTTCGACCGGGGGGCATAGGAGGAGAGATAATGGGGATCGATAAAAAGCCGAAGGTGTTGCAAACCTCGTACCTCCCGGTAAATAGGAAACTAGGGAGGTTTCTAGGCGAAGCGAGCTAGGAAAATCACGTGGAATTAATTCGGTCAAGAAGGAGGAGGAGAAGATAGCCGTTCAAAGAAAGGGAAGGTGCGAGGTGTTATGCCATCTGAGGAGATTATAATTATCCCTTTCAAGGAAATGCGGAGCAGGACATGAGGATCGGATGAGAGATTAGGAGCAAGAACATCAAAGAAGTTGAGGTGGCATTAATAAGAGTTCGAAGATATTTTTTGCATGGGGACACGAGGATATGCTAGGGGTAGATGGCCTTCGCGTGGCACCGGGTAATATGTGTGGATCCCGAGCTGGGCGGTAAAACAAAAAGAAAAAGACTCTTTAGTGATGAGAAGAGCGGCCGTCCGGGAGGAAGTGCGAGCTACTTTGGCGCGAGCCGTCACCGAGAATTACAATTTCACCGAATGGGTGGCAAAGCGTTGTATTGGTCAAGAAACCTAGTGGAAGGTAGGCGCGTGTGCACGAGACTTCGCAATTTGAATAAAACATGCAGACCTACATCCCGCTACCGTACTTAGAAGCAGTGTTGACGGGAATCTGAGCCGGGGTTTGACTTTATGGATCTTTCGGGAATACCCGTCGGATCCGTATGGCGCTAAAGATGAAAGAGAGGGCGGCGTTCATAACCCGGTATGGCTTATTGTTGGCGGGTTATGCCATTCGGCTTGAAAGAAATCTTTGAGGCTACGTATCGGCCGGATAATTGATAAATCTTTGCCTGCAACCAAATTGGACGGAATATGGAGATATATGTTGACGATATGTTGGTCAAAAGTAGGGTGAAAGCGAACATGCGGTCAATCTTAGAAACAACTTTAACGACTTGGAAGAAGCCGGTTGAAAGCCCGAACCCGAAGTGCTCTTTTGGCGTGGTCTCAGGGAAATTCTTGGGTTATATGATCGGTCTGCGAGGATTAGGCGAATCGAGACAGATAAAAGTGACTTTATGAATCTCTACGGCCCAAAGAGCTATAAAGAGTTGCGAGGCGTAGGATGTCTGCAGGCGAGGCGTTAAAGTGGGTTTATAGCAGGTGGTGGAAAAATCTACTGCTTTCTTCAAAGAAGTTTGAGGCGAATGTCGAAGGAAGAGTTTACAGGACCGTGAAGAAAGCGAGGCGTTTGAAAATGAAATATTTAGGTTCCCCTCGGTATTGTCAGAGCCGGAACCGGGCTTGATTCTGTTGTATGTAGGCTATTCGGATATCGCGGTTAGCAGTGTGTTGGTAAAGGAGGTAGACGTGACAAAAGGCCCATATATTCGTTAGCCCGTTTCATAGGGATGCCGAGGAGAGGTACTGATTATAGGCAATTTGCGTTTATGGTGGTAGTCTCGTGAAAGCTTAAAAGGCGTGCTTGAGTCCCAGCACGATCCGGGCATCGTAACGGATCAACCTTTGAGGCGGTCTTGACCCAATCCCGGCCGCTTGTGCAGTAGTTTATCCGCTTTGAAATTTGTCGAGTTGAGTGAATTCGAGATATCATCGTGCACTAGGACTGACATGAAGGCTCCAGGCATTAGCGATTTTTGTGATCAGTGTCTGTTCGAGACCTGCATTCTGCCGGGACCCATCTCGGTAAGAAGAAGGGTGGCCCCTCATTGGGCGTTATTTGTGGATGGGCGCCCGTAATGAGCAAGGGGTGGGTCTTTGGAGTCGTCATGGGACCCCAGAGAGGAAACTCTCGATCACGCCTGCGGTTTAGACTTTCCATGACTAATAACGAGGCGATCTGAAGCCATGATGCAGGTTCTGACTAGTAGGTCATGGGGGTTGAAGAATTGCTAGTTAAGGCAGACTCAAAACTGGTCATCGACCAAATTAAGGGAGCCTGCGGGGTAAAAAGTGACACATTGAAGAGATACCATGCGAAGGCGGTGCAGATTACTCATGAGTTCCGGAGGATCTTGTTTAAGCATATTCCTAGAGCGGAAAACGAGAAGGCCGACCATCTATCTAGGCTTGCAACTACTATTCTGATGAGGAAGCGCACTTTGTAGGGATATGTGTAGAAGTTTGTGATCAGCCGGCTTATCATGAAAAGAATATTTCGCGGGTTGAGTGTGCCACCGAGGCGGATTAGGCGGACACCCATATTTCTATCTCCGCGAAGGAAAATTACGGAAGGCGGGATCGAATCAGGAGGATCGAGTCGTAGCCTCAAATATCAATTGTGGGGAATTATACGGAAGTCTTAGGATATTACTTTGCTTAACTTTGTGTAGCTTCTGGAGGATATTCAGTGTTGGGTGAAATACATGAAGAGGATGGTGTAGGAGCCATGTGGAAGCTTGGTCACTGGCCATCGAAACCACACGGTGGATGTGCAGCCCTTTGACAGAAGATGCAGCTGGCCATGTGCTCGAGTGTGGCGCTGTCGGAGGATGGGAAGCGCTCCCCGATCGCGCCACCACCACCGCGGTAGTGAGCCCGATTCCTTTTGCCATGTGGGGAATTGACCTAGTAGGAAAATTACCCAAGGCGAAAAGAGGCGGAAGTATGCCGTGGTGGCGATGAACTCTTCGGTAAAAAGTGGGTGAAGCGACTCGAGCAAGAGGACTAGGAGTGAGGAGGTTGTGCAGTTTTTATGGAAAAATATACTGACTCGGTTTGGCATTCCCAAGATTTTGGTATCGGATAATGGTACTCGAGTTTGAAGGCGGGTTCGACGGACTTTGCGAGAGGTTCGGGATTGAACCAGGCTTACCGTCTTACCAGCAATCCCAATGGGCAGAAGTAGAGTGCGTAGATAGAATCATATTTAAGGGTGTTAGGAAAAATATGTCTAGCCGGACGGGGGAAGGAAATTAGATTGAGGAATTACCGACGGTTTTATAGTCGTTACAGTCGCCCCTACAGTTGTCTGCGACGGGGCTCGCTGCTGGTATATGGTGCTTAGGCGGTTTTGCCGATAGAGGTAGGATTGCCCGCTCTGAGGAGCCAAATTGGGTTCGGCCAGAAAATTTAATGATCGAGAGGATGAGAGAACAACTGGAGCTTCATAGAGAAGAAGCGAAAGAGAGCAGGCTTTTCTGAGATTCTCAAGTACAAGCATTTATGGCTAGGACATCCTATTGACGGGGTTAAAAATCGCCCGATTAAGTGTCGGGGGATCACAGTGTGCGGCTATGATCGTGATCGACCAGGGAGGCAGGGAAAACTAAGTCGTGAGAGTCCCAGGGAAGCGAGGGGAAAACTAAGCACAAATGGGAAGGACCGTATCGGTGAAGAGATTAGGTAAGGCGGTACGTATGAACTAGAGGACTTAGATGGAGAGTAGTCAGGACTGGCAACCCATTTAATAATGGATTATTATGTGTAATCCGGATAGGACCATGTAACCGCCCAGAGAGGTCATTTTTCTTTTTGAGATAGTTTTAATAAAAGACCCTCTTCGTATCATAATTAAACTCACGTTAGGCTTATTTCTGACTTTAAGGCGCGTGCTAAACCAGTATAATTTCGAGACCATAAGGCAGGCTGATCACTAGAGTAGGTCATAAAAAACAAGGGCCACAATCAAATGCTAATAAAAAGCGATAGGAATAGGGAAGTAAAAGCCGCATGCCGCCCTGAATTATCTTGACCGGGCGTCCACATATTCATGCCATATAAATTTGCGGCGCTTAGTATTAAAATGCCTATGTTGGGTTAAAAAACGCGACAGGCTGGGATAAAACACCTTTCTTAGGTGGGGTCTGCGATACGTGATCTTAAAAATGAAAAAACAAGTACCAAAGGAAGGTTTGATCACGATTCCACTTAATAAAAGGCAAGATTACAAACGGTTCAAAGGAATATACGAGGAAAGGCCTACATGACTTAGAAGATACAAATAAAAAATACAAAGTACAAAGCTACCACGATCGGGTCATGTCTTTAGGAAGGGCGGCCTCACAATCATCTTCCTCAAATCAGGAGCAGTGAGGGCTTCAGTTGCAAGAAATAAACCAATCCGGCATTTGTACTCTTTTGATAAAATCTTTTGTAGTGCTCTGATAGGCGGATTAGCGTCACTTGTATGTGTCGAGCAAAAGCGGCGCCGCGTAGTACGCCACGTCTTTGCCAACCTCATTACAGTCTTGGAAAAGTGCTTTGGCGAATGGCCTCCCTTCCGCAGCAGTGGCGTGACCTCCTACATTTGGAAGGCAGGCCTGCTTCCGCCTCCTTCGAGTTTTGCGGCGCCTCATCAACCCTCTTCTTGATATATATCTCGGATATCTGTGGGCACTTTTTGCTGCTCCTTTGTGTACTCGCCTCTCCCTCAGCGGGTGAAAGCATTTGTTCGGCAAGTCGTTATCGCTTCGCCCGCTTCAGATATCTTGTTCTTAGGCCTCATAACTACTCAGCGCATTGGCAGGCAGCGCCTTGTTGCTTCGTTTATTGCAGGGCCTTCGTTCCTCTGAGAGAGACCTCACCAGCAACTTGTTGTGGAAGGTGCTCTCCAAGGCCTTGACACAGTGGCAAGGGAATAGGCGTTCGGGGGCTGCAGTAGGGAAAGCGGAGTTAAGGCTGACAAAAAAAAAAAAAAAAAAGTTAAGCGAAAAAGGCGTAGGATACCACTTATCGGATGACGAGGCGATGGCTTGCACCTCAGCCCGGATCCTCGAACCCGTCAAAATCATGCCGCCCCGCTCTAGGATGAGGATTTAAACACAGAAGGCTTTCGTCTTCTTCAGAGGAGGAGCCTCCGGTGATTGTCGACCATTAGGTAGGGAGAAGGGAGACTTGGGGGTGGAAGAATACTCGCGGAGGAAGTAGCTCGAGAACTCGCCTCCGAGGAGGCGGGGAGGGGTTTGGATGCACAGGCGGGAGCGTGGGTGAGGAGAGGATCGGGAGGGCGGATCTTCGAGATGGTCCCTTTGTCTCGATCTGTGGGCCGATGAAGCGGCGTCTTTCTGGGCCCCAAATACTAGGCCTCGTCGTCGGGCTGACCTCTTCCCACATGAGGCGAAGGTGGTGGCGTGTGTGTGAGTGGCCACGGGAACCTCACATGGGTCCACAGATCCAGGAAGCAGAGACACTTCCTTTCACCTTACGGAATAAAAGTATTTCGCGGCCGTAGCGAAAAAGGGACATCTGCCAGGGGCTCCAGCGCCCGACCTCGGCCCTTCGAGAAGGATATCATACACATAGAAGAGAAAGGAAAGTGGTAAATCTGGCCGGGTAAAAAGCGACTAAATAAAACATGTAGAAACATGTGTATAGGTGTTACATACTGACAAAAGGAGACCAGGAGGTATCATATTCTTTGGGCGGAGACGATACGCAGGTCGAGAACACCCTGCTTGAGAAGATTTTGTAAAACAACGGAACGCCAGATACCGGCGAAGGATCTCCAGGCCAGGCCGTGATCGAGCAGGCGTCTTAGCAGCGGGGGCAGGCGAGAGTGGCGTCTGCCAAGGGACACGTACAGCAAGGGGCCACTTCATGTCTCGCCACTTCACGAAACACTTGGAATGCCGGTAGGGTTTCGGATATCTTGTCTATCTTGGGTATGCAAATATGTCCCCAACCAGCTTTGCGGGGAAAGAAGGTGAGCCGCTTAGAATGCAGTGTTATGGCGAAGAATAACTGCAGGGGGGAGGGTTACGTGCAGACTTTTATATTCTGAGACCACTATGAAGATGAGGTGATCCTACAGCCTCCCGTAGGGCGTATACTACAGGCCGGTTTCGGCCCATTTAGCGAGGTTATTTACAAATAGTGAAAAATCTACAACCGTGCAGGAGGGACTCATGTACATAGCTGTCAACTGAGACAGAGGGACAAAACTTGATTGTCAGCAGGGTGAGCCGAGGGCTCGGAGCACATATCCGCTAATGAGATCGCGGCTCCTGAAAGCGGGGAATGGAAAATCTTTCAAAGTTATCTGTCCATGAGGGGAAAAGGGGCCAAGGTAGGGAGTCTAGAAGATGGTAGGCATAGCGGTGGAAGATCGCTTTGAGGTTGTCTCAGATTAGCCGGAGGTCGGTACCTTTGTTCTTTGTCTGGGGAGGATTAGCCGTGGGGGGCCATAGTTTATTGATATGGCGACCGAGGCGGTGCTGCAGTTGCTTCCATGAAGCGTAAAGCCCAAGACCGCCCGGCATAAGTCTTCTGACCGCTTTGAGGAATTTCCGTATTAGCAAAGGGGTCATGGAAAGGTAAAAAGCGCAAACCGCCAACGATGGCCTCGGCGCCCAGGCAGTAAAGCCTACAAGCATAGAGATTGGGATCCGTTACGGCTAAGATTCGGCTGGAAGAGCACGATGTTTTTGAGGTGGGAAGGCACCCGACCATATACAGCAAAAACACGAGACCCTCGAGTTAATACGAGCAAGATAAAATAATAATCAAAACTAGGTAGAAAAAATCTTTTTGGGGGCCCAATATGACTACCCTTTGACAGTTCGCATTCTAGATAAAAAAATTTCAAAAAAATCTAGAAGGAGATAAGAAAACCCCAATCGAAAAAAAAAACCAAATCAACCAAAAACTCCCAAATCGGCAAAAACCCAAACAAATCTGAACAAACCCAGGAAAAATTTGTGCTCCATGCAGAAGGCGCCCTCCCAGATGTGAGATGAGTGCTTTACGTCGAGAGATAGTTGGACACAGATATTACCCAACCGCTGAGAAGCTGAAAAATGAAATCGACGAGCGGTGTAGAACTACATAACGAAATTACGGGTTTGACTGGCGTACCCCCTAAGGCCGAGGAGGAGATTAGAAGGAGGTTGAAGGTAGGCTTAGTTGCGAAAGTGAAGAGAGAGAAGGAAGAGGAGCAGGTTGTAGTAGATAAGTGTGAAATAAAGTACAATGAATGACAAAGGTCACCTTTTATAGGACTTACTTGACCCGATAGGCGAGGATTTCTTTTCGAGGTAGGGGGCATGCGATGTAAGGTGGTTTCTGATTCCATAATGAAGAAATTCGGCCCATTTGTCGTCGTGATTCAATGATTCCAATCGAGCACTGTAAAGCAAATCTTTCGTCCTAACTTTGTATTTATTCGCGGCGGCGAGGATTAAATGAATGGTCTTGGCCGTTCAACGAATCAAGTCATTTCTTACCCATTCCCATACATTCTTTGAAGAGCGATGATATATATCTGAGTCGGCCCCGTCATTTGACGGGGATCCCAACAAACGCTTAGGCGAGATACAATCTTCCTTAGAGATGAAACGTGGCGTTAATCACCCAGGAGGAAGAGATGCTTATGGCTTGACTCGGTACTCTCACATAAATATCCCCCAATTAGTACAATCGAGGGGGGGCAAAAATTACGATTCGCTAGTACCATTTATATATTTGTCTTTATCTTTTCGGCTTAGTGCCGAGCGATCGTCGGAGTGTTTGGCAATACCACAATAGTCGCTGGCTTTCAATCAGGCAGGCGAAGGACCTCAAACCAGCCCGGAGGACATTTTAGCCGATCTTCCAGAACCCGCTACAAGGAGAAAAGTGCGGTCTCAGAGGTCCATTCTCCGAAGAATGATCTACGACCCGATTGACGAAGTTGGAGGAGTGGAGTCAGGTTGAAGGAATTAAGAGTGAGGAATCTTTTAATTTGACGGTCGAATAAGTAAATTTTGCAAAAGCAGGTTTCAATTGGTTGTAGATTGTGGTGGTGGTTGTTGTTTTTGGTTGGTGATGGTGTTTGGTACTTGGTGGTCGTGTTTGCTAAAATACATCAATATACACCAAAAATACTAATATACATCAATATACACCACTAGAAGTATATTGGTATATTTTGGTGTCTAGTGTTGTTTTTGGTGAAAGTAGGGGTTTTGGTGATGGATGGGTGGTGGTGGGGGTGTTTTGGATGAAGAAAAGCTTGAAGAAGAAGAAAGGTTTTAGAAAAAAGTAAGGACAATTTAGTATTTTTATAGGGGATGTATTATATTATCAACAAAAAAAAGTGTGTTATTTTTGTAATCTTTCCATTGACCGATGTTATACTTTCAAATTTTTCCAATATTAACACACAATGAAAATATATATTTTTTCCCTGTAAATATTATATCAAATACTTCCTCTATTCCATAGATTAAGAAAAATAAAAAATAGTCAAAAAGTACATTAAAAATATAAAATGTCAATTAATTGAAATTATATAATTGGTTGGTTGATAATTTAATATGAAAATTAGTCAAAAGTATATTGAAAATGTAAAAAATATAATTTTATATCTGAAGGATAACAACTAAGAAGGTGGGAGTAATTAACATTATTTGAGTTAATCAGAACTTAAATAATCAACAATTAAAAATGAAAAGTTGACAATATTTTATGTTGTAGATAATATTAGTTAATGGTTTTATATGAATTTATGAATATTAAGATTAAGAAAACTGTTGATTGGCATTGATGGATATGAGCATATCCTCAATTGGGATGATCCAAAACTGCAGATTTTTAACATATGTGAATGGCTACACATATTTCCTGGATGTATCTTATGGACCCTACTTGACAAAAGTTATCCTATCTACTGCCTTCATGTCCCATAACCTGCCTAAAATTTCCAGGCTTCAGATTCTCTCAAATTTCAGAAATCCAAACTTGAGCTTCTACTTTCTATTTCAAGTGATCAATTCATCAAAAGGGTATCATAAAAAACCACTATAGTATATCATCAATAGGAACATAATCTGTTAATGCAACTCCCTTCTTGGTACTTGCTCCTATGACCATGTTCTATTCGGAGGAATAAAATAAAAATTGTCTTTCGGGGTGACAGGATGGTTGGGGCGGCAGTCCTTCATCCGAGCCCCTTCTTGATACCTGAATTTAACCAATCAAGTAGCAATGATTTTGATTTCAATGCGAGGGAGCAAAATTGCATCTCCCTTTTGAAGAAATGCAAGAATCTTCAAGAACTCAAGCAAGTCCATGGCCAAATTGTGAAATTAGGTCTGTTTTGGAGCCCCTTCTGCGCAAGCAATCTTTTATCTACTTGTGCTCTATCAGATTGGGGCAGCATGGAGTATGCATGTTCAGTGTTTTGGGACATGGACAATCCAGGTTCATTTGATTTTAACACAATGATCAAAGCACATGTAAAATATATGAATTTTGAAGAAGCACTGTTAATGTATATTTATATGCTTCAAGATGGTGTGCAACCAAATCACTTCATCTATGCTCCTCTTCTTAAGGCTTGTTCTTGCCTTTTCGCCCACGTAGAGGGGAGCGAAATTCATGGGCATTTATATAAGTTTGGCTTCGACGAAGATTTATATGTGCAGACTAGCTTGATCAATCTCTATGGTAAATGTAGGAAAATAACCGAAGCTTGTCGTGTTTTCGAGCTAATGAATCAGAGGTCTATAGCTTCGTGGAGTGCGATAATTGCAGCTTATGCTAATTCAAGCATGAGGTCTGAGTGCCTTGGATTATTCAGGATCATGAATAATGAGGGTTGTTGGAGAGCTGAAGAGAGTATCTTAGCCAGTGTTCTCTCTACTTGTACCCATTTAGGTGCCCTGGGTCAAGGGAAGAGCATACATGCATATATCTTAAGGAATCTAAGTACCATCAATTTTATAGTGCAGACCACCTTAGTAGACATGTATGTTAAATGTGGATGCCTAGAAAAGGGACTGATTCTCTTTCAAGGTATGGAGATAAAAAATCATATGTCCTACAGTGTGGTAATTTCAGGGCTGGCCTCACACGGGCGAGGCGAGGAAGCTCTAGAGGTGTTCACAGAGATGCTTGGAGCTGGATTGGTGCCAGACGATGTCGTCTATGTGAGTGTTTTGAGTGCTTGTGGTCGTGCCGGTTTATTCAAAGAAGGCCTGACATATTTTGACAGAATGATAATTGAGCATGGAATAGAACCAACAATTCAACACTATGGGTGCATGGTTGATCTCTTTGGCAGATCTGGAATGCTTGCTGAAGCTTTGGAGCTTATTCACAACATGCCTATGGAACCAAATGATGTAATATGGAGAAGTCTTTTAAGTTCTTGCAAATTTCACCAAAACTTGCAACTAGGAGAGATTGCTTTCAAGAAACTATCACAATTACAAGCCGAAAATGCAAGTGATTATCTTATGCTGTCTAATTTGTACGCGCAATTTGAAAAATGGGAAAGCGTGGCTATGATTAGGACAAAGATGGTAGAGAAAGGAATATCTCAAGTACCCGGATCAAGCTTCGTTGAGGTGAACAAGAAAATGTACAGGTTCGTTTCACAAGACATGAAATATCCTCAATGCGAAGGCGTTTATGAGATGCTTCACCAGATGGAGTGGCAATTGAAATTTGAAGGTTATAAGGCAGACATATCTCAGGTGTTGTTAATAGCAGAAGACGACGAAAAGAGGGAGAAACTGAGAACTCATAGCCAGAAACTGGCAATCGCCTTCGCGCTAGTACACACGTCTCCAGATTCTCCTGTAAGGATAGTTAGGAATGTTAGAATGTGTGATGATTGTCATAGATACACAAAATTAATTTCCAGGATATATGAGAGAGATATCATTGTAAAATATGGAAATCGATTCCACCATTTTAAAGGTGGAGTTTGTTCTTGTAAAGATTACTATTAAGCAGACCATAACTTCAACTTATGAGTTTTGTTTCTGAATTGAGGTCTATAGGTAGATATAAACAATTCCAGTTAAAGGAAAAGAATGGCAACACAATGCAGTAACAAAATTATCAAAAGAACAAAAAACAAAGTCAGAACAAAAACAAGATTATCCATAGCTCAAACATGTCACTCTTTGTTACTATGTAAGATCAAATGCCGGCATGTCAAGCCCTGGTAATATTCACTTTGCATTGAATTAAACCACAAAAATAAAATACGAGCTTATTTTATGGCAGTAGTAATTAATCGTTGTAGAATGAAGCAAGGTTATTGATTAATGGATGGTTAAAACTATACAAATAAGTCAAATGATGAATCCATGTAACATCAAATTTTTCAATAGAAAGTTTCAACTCGAGTTGAGTCCAGTGCTCGTTTTCGTCAAACCAAATTGAACATGCACTCAAATACCATTTTAAAAATTTAAAGTCAATTCGAAAACGAATTTAAAAGTATCAGACTAAATCAAGTATAATCAAACATGATATTTAAGTCCGTAGTCAAATAACGGCTTAAATTCATCTAGCCCCTGCAGTGTCGTCACTTGATCAATTCGGTCCCATTTCAATACATATCAGATTGGGGACACTACTACTAGAACAAATCAAATAAGTCATTCCGCTAATTTTCAAGGTTAAAATTGACAAAATTTCGTTAAAGGGAAATACCGAAATCGAACATAAATTAGATATTTATGTGAGTCGGACTAAATCCACACCCACACCGTGTTAAAATGATGTAAAATGACTATTTTACCCCTAAATGAACTTCCTCAAACACTACACTAACAAATTAGGGGGGTAAAATAGTCATTTCACCCCTTTTATCTTACGATTTCAATGTCACTTTAGCTCCCATGTATTTTTGTACTCTATATTGTTAAAAATAAATTTGATCTAAATGTTATATTAGCGAACGCTATACACACACGAAATAGTATTTGTAAAATGACATTGCCGCATACACATAAAAGAACTCTTCGGATGTTTATAAACACATAAGCGAAGTAATTGATTGCTCAACCTTGTAAGCGAATTAGCGCATTCTTTATAGCAAGCAAGCCGAATTGACTTTGTTTGCTAATTGACATGCTATTAGGTTGTTTGTTTGGACATAAACGAATTAAAATCGGGCTTAATATAGAACAAGCGAATTGAGCATTTGTTCGTTATATGACAACCGAATTATTTTATGGCTTGTTATGCAACAAGCGAATTCAATGATGATTGATCTGATAAGCGCGTTATTAAAATTATGTTAATGAGAATGAATTGTGTATTTAAATTGAGAGAAAATGTAATGAATTGTGTATAATATATCAATTTATGAATTATATATTAGGAAATTATTGACATTGTGAATTTATGAAATATAATAAATATGGTAAAATTATGATAAAATTATGAAATATCTTTGAAATTATGATTAAACGATGAAATATGAGATTATAAATAAAATTATGATGAAATTATGAAATATGATGAAATTTTTAGAGTTATGATAAAATATGTTAATATTATAAAAATATGGTTAATTTTAGATTATGAGAAATCGTAAAATAATGACATATCGTACAATTATAAAATATGATTAAACAATAAAATATGAGATTATGATTAAAATTATGATTAAACAATAAAATTATGAAATTATGAAATTATTATGAAATTATAAAATTATGAAATATTATGAAATTATTATGAAAATATGAAATTTTAGATTATGAAATATGAAATTATAAAATTATGAAATTATTATGAAATTTTAGGTTATAAACAATAAAATTATGAAATATTATGAAATTATGATTAAACAATGAAATATGAGATTATGATAAAGTATAGTAAAATTATGAAATATGATAAAATTTTAAGGTTATGATAAAATATGTTAATATTATAAAAATATGGATTAATTTTAGATTATGAGATATAAAATATGGTAAAAAAAATGGTAAGATTATGAAATATAAAAATATGGTAAAAAATGGTCAAATATGAAATATGGTAAATTTTTAGAAGCCTTGATAGAGATATTGGTAAATTTTAGATTATATCGATCGAGGAAAATTCTACATTTATGAAATTGAACATGTCTTCCACATGATTCATGCAAAATCGAATTATTTCAAAGCAAATTCTTCTATGTTTGCTATAAAACAAGCAATTTAGTTCGTGCTTATAGCAAAATAATGCGTCACGCGGTCACTTCTGGCTCAGTACAATTTAGCACCTTTCCTTTGGTCCCAAAAATGACTTCATTTGACAACACAAGAAACACATAAATCCTTCTGAAGCGAAGCCCGAATTTTAGAATGATTATCACAAAAGAATCGAATTATCCAAATGATTTAACACAAAACAAAGCGAAGTGCTTAGCGTGTTTGTATACCCGACAAGCGAATTATAACCCGTGTTTATATAACAACAGCCCGGAGTGCTCCCATTTCAGCTTTATAGCAGCGTGTCGTTCGATTCTTCTTTATATTGCTACCTTCGTCAATTGCGAATTGTGTGTAATATTAATTATAATTTCGAATGTTAATAATTTTTAATTTTATAATTTCGATTTTTATAATTGAATGTTAATAATTTTTTAATTTTTAATTTTCATAATTTTCATAATTTTGAATGTTAATAATTTGAATTTTGATAATTATTGAATGTTGATAATTAATGTTAATAATTTTGAATTTTGAAAATTTCAATAATTAATAATTAATGTTGTGTATTCGAAATTTGTGCTAATATTTCTGATATGTTAATTGGTGTTTAAATATGATAACGTTATTGACTTATGATTAACTTGATCATTTTATGTTCTTTATATTATTTTAATTGGTATTTTTTATGTTATTTAATTGGTCGCTGAGTCGTTTTTCTGCGTTTAACGTGTTCGCTGAAACCCGTATGATGATAAGACTACACATCTTTCACAAAAAGCGAGGTGGAAACAAACAAATTAGAGTCGTGTTTATGAGAGAAAGCAGTATTTTAAGTGTTCTTAAAAACAAGCAGAAACTTAAGTAAATGTTTATAAGAAAACAAGCGGAGTGGGTGTATAATTTAAATATGACAAGTAAAGTAATTTGTTTGCATCTTTCTTTCCTTATATATGAGAATGTATTGTATTTGTTAAATCATGGCAATTAAATTGTTAAATCGCCGCCCATTAAATTTTACTCTCAAACTTCTCTCAAAAGTTTTATCAAGCGATTCAATATCGATAAAGATCGCGTTTTGATATTAAGTATGCGATTTTTTTTTCATGTTTCGACCAAGCTACCCAATTTCACGTTTATATTTGTAAGAGAAGTAGCGATTTGTCGTCGTGTTACGTAATTACGCCATTTAATAAATCAAATGTTTGTTTAATAATAAACGAATTAGACTTGTGTTTGTTTTTGTACAAGCGAATTCGCTTGTTTTTGTCTGGCAGTAGAAAAATTCGCTTGTTTTACATGAAACAACGGGAAATTCGGCTTGTTTTATCTGACAATGAGAAAATTAAATCGGGGGTAAAATAGTAAATTTCGCCCTTGTTAAGTTTCTTGTTTGGTGTGTATAACAGTTCAGTATGTTAACCCCACATCTTTTGAGAAATTTACCTCCAAGCCCCTAGTCGCCGGATCCAACATTTTCCGACAGCTCAAAATGCAAAAATTGGGTGATTTCAAACCGCCTCAATTCTTTAATTACCCTCCATATTTCACGTAATATCCTCTTACCCTTTGACTTTTTTTTGCTTCGTTGAGTTTCTTCTTATGCAAATTTTAATTTTTGAACTCGAGTATTTTTGTATATGTTGTCCGAGTATAATATTTGGTATAAATATATTAGAGATGGTATTTTTAACTTACGTTTAATAGTAACGTGATCATGATGGAAGTAAAAGTTATGCGTGTCAATTAAGATTGCAACGTTTTGTTAACTTTGAGTATTGAAAAGGCAAAGTGAAAGATCTTTTTGGAAGGGAGGGAGTATGTGTATTGCATTTTATAGAGTATGAGATACAGAATTGAATTTTCAGTCTTATGTTATTCTTGGGTATACGTGATTATGTCCCCCCCCTTCTTTTTCACATTTTTTGTTGTTGTTGTTGTTGGAAATGAAAGGGAGTTGGGGGGGGGTGCGGAACCAGAAAGTTTATATAGGGGGAAAAATAACTTAATTTTTGAATAAATGAATGGTAAAATTCAATTTTGTAAGTAAAAGTAGTTTTTTTAGGAGGCGACTGCTCCCCAGAGTTCCTCAATTAGAGTGGAGAGAGGACTTACGGTTGAGGTGGATGGTGGTTAAGGATTCTATGAGTGTAAATGGTTTCAAACTTGAATTTTGTGAATTGTGTAGGTTGGTTAGATCATATGAGAATTCGACGTTAGACAATGAATGGATGAGTTTTCATCTTACTTTAAGGGTTATGAATTCTCTTTAGCCTCGAAATGGATTCAAGCACGAAGTCTGTGGATTGCGTACGTAGGTTTTGATATACATTTAACTAGAATTTGACATTAGACGTTATCTGGCTTGGCCTTTTTTGAGAACCAGCCACTGATCCGGTACCTTTTCCTACAAATTGCTTTGCTGACAACAATTGTATGACTGTATCTATAATGAGCTTTCTAGGAAATAATTACGTTAGTGTCTCTCCAAAGTTTGCAGCCGGTGAGGGAGACTCGAGAGAAGCAGGTGGAACTTTGGAAGAAGCTGATTATTGACTTCTGTCGAACTCAGAAGATCTTCGTGATTGGGCTGGAAGAAGACTTTCCTCTTTTCAGTAACTCAATAATTGAGAGTAAAATCTTCCTCTTGTCAATCATCCTTTAACTTGTTTATCGACTGCTTACCTTTAACTTCCCCGTGTTTCTCTTCAAGAAGAAGGAAAAAGTAGAAATTAGACCGAGGGAAAAGAATAAACATGAAAATGTCGAAAAGACTCGGTTCGCTCTTGCTAATATGATTGAATAAGCTTTACTTTTGTGGTATAGCACCTCTTTCTGCCAGAAGAGTGCTAGATTAGAAATTCATTAGTTCTTATCAGTGAATCTGACATTTGTTGACGTTTTTAGATCTGTCTCCTTATGAAAAATGTATCATCTATAGTCCCGCACCGCTATTCTATCAAAATACCTCTACCTGGGTGATTGCTTGTCATTGAACCATCAAGTTAGAATGGATCATGGTCTTCATAGTACCAGTTATTATCTGCTCTATTTATTTGTACCTACTTGTGACGAAAGCTCGATTAAATGTTCATTATGATGCAGGGTCTCTTAACCATGAAGCCAGGGTGGCATTTCTCTCTGCTTTGGTTGCGGACAGTATGTATTGTGATTTATCCCTTCTTTGAATTTTCCTTCTTTGATGATATTTTTTCTCATTAATGCATCTATGGCCATTTGTCTATGTTCTTAGAATCAATAGATCTCTCATTCCATGTTTTTTCCTTGTAGAGCGCGCAGAATGGCTAGACAAAAACCATAGAAGCTGTCTTATACTTTGGCACAGGATCCAAGATTGGGCAGATCTCCTTGTACAATTTGTGAGTTTTAATGATTAAATTTGCTATTTCCAAAGTGTCATATTACATTTTATTGTTTCTATCGTTACTAGTATTGGTACATCTGGCAGGTGAAAGAGAATGGATTAGAGGACGGTGTAATGACTGTAGATGAGATTCGTTCTGGGACTGAATCTCGAGGAACAGGTACTTCCGTTGTGTGTTTACACTAACAAAAGGCATTTTAGTCATTTAGAAATTAACCCGTTCTTAAATAACAGTCAGAAATAGTTGAGAGTGTTTGAATGCTAAGTTTGTGTCGTGCAACAAAGATCATGGGTTTCGGACAAGAACATATAACAATGTGCATCTCTTCACATTTGTCTAACTGCTTATTATCATTTTAACCTTGAAATAATTTATGTTCTGGCTAAGACAAATTTTTCAACTGAATAAATCTGTCGTTTCAGAGCTACATGGAATGGATCGAACAGTACTTATGCGAGCTCTGAAATTACTGGAGCACAAGGGAAAACTCGCGATCTTTAAGGGTACTTCGGCTGATGATGAAGGCGTAAAGTTTTCTCTCTAGTCTCTCGGACCTTGTTTGTATGCAGCATCTATCTGAGCTGAGATATGAAATCATTTCTCTTGACCTTCTCAAGTTTAGAAAATGCCTCAGATTTCTGTAATATTACAACACTTGATACTACATGAATAATGTTTGAAATATAATTTTTTTAATCTTGACCGGCTTTATTCCATTTATTACTTGACCAGATTAAGTTATAAACAGAAAGAGGTTCGAGTTTGGTGATTAAACCCTATCATTTTAGCAATCATTGATATATTTCTCACCAAATATTATACAACACAAACATATTTCGTTCGTAACAACATAGAAAAACAAAAGGTTAAATCAAAGTCAAAACATAAATATCTTTTGGAGATGGTAGATGGATATTAAACAGCGAATTGCATAAATTTTTTGCAATAAACTTGTGCCCAATAAAACACAGTACCACCATCCCTACCTCTCTTAAAAAGGTAAAAGCAACATGAGAACGTTCCCTTGCAATTTAAAACTCATACTTTTAAGAGAAAATTGAAAGTGCTCTTGATTCTAATGAATCCACAAACTTATTTAGTTATTAATTCTCAGTCGATAATTAGTCGATAAAATACTTCTGATGTTGAGGTGGTAATGCGGATTGATGACTTCTCATCCCTCATTGAATACGTTACAAGGCTGAGCTCATGAGCTGAACTATAAATATTTGACCATGCCACGGCCCTCGACGCTTAGTTTGGTTGCCTGAAGCTGCTTCCTTTTGGGTCCTTTGAGTTGTTGCATTCTCTTATTCATCTGCCAGTAATAAGAATGGTCAGTGCACAGAGGCAGAAAATAAGAATAGACCACTATCGATGGATAATAAAGGAAAGAAGAGCACTTCCACAAATGATGTAAATGGTCTGGTCTGTGAACATACAAAAATTGCTATCTAGATTTAACATCACATGAGAAGACGAACGAACCTTCAAATGCTTCTGGTTTTGCATGGCTTGTCTTCCACGTGCCCTGACTTCGTCAGGGTCAACTTTGGATTGGGGCCGCACCACAAAATCCATTGACATTGCTTCGGGTCGGGAGGCGTGCAGCATCCTAGATGACGACGGACCAGCCTTTGGCCCCCTGCAAATTGTTAAATCAAATGCTAAAGTATAACTATTGCGAAGGCTCACGTGGTCAACCAAATACTGATTGATCACTAAAGAGTTTCCGACATAAGGTGAAATTCAGCATTAACAAGGCATCTTACTGTGAAAGATCAAGGTCATCATCTCTGGAATTCATACTTCCAGACTTATTTGAAGGCCTGTTGCAGAAATGACAAAATATTTCACCATCAGCATCATGAAGTGATTTAAAACAAAATCAAGCCGACTTCTTTGTCGCATCAAATCCTCGAATCACATAATTATTACCTTTTCACAGATGGCCTCCTGAAAGTAGCCCTCTCGTCCTCGTTGTTTCTCATGTCCTCAAACCTAGTACTCTTGTTAAAGATGGGTCGACTCTGCATGATTAATATGAGTATTCTATCATTTTGATATGTGAGGAAAATAATAATAAGAAAAGATAAAAAGAGCTCATCATGAATTAAATCAAGTTTGATAAATCAATGAAAAAAATAAATCATAAGCTATCAACATAGGAAGCCGAACAGGAAAGGCCAACTGTTGAGGACTGTAGAGAAATTGTGATATCATTCACACAATATGCCTAGGTACAGTGAAAGCATCAACATGACCAATGATGAATACGAAAAAATGTATTATTACCCATTTGTCAACCAACTCTTTTGCGAGTTTACGGTTCGAAGAGGTTTCCTCATCTGACTTGGACAAAAACATAATGACCTGCATTAAAATGAAACGAAGACTAACTTTACAAATGTCCAGATATAAGCTACTAAGGGAAAGTCGTAATGAATTGACTTTTATTAAGAGGAATGTACTCACCTTCCCGAGCCCACTCTTCTTCAGTTGTTCTCTTCTATCGAACTGCTCTAGATCAATTGGAAACTGCAGGAATTATGAATTTTTAAATTTACATTTATTGCCACAATAAATACAAGGTCAAGTAAAAGCATGTTCATACATCATTCAGGATTCTTAAAATTGCAGCACGAATGTTTATATTGGGTAAGCTTCCGTCAGGAAGGGGTTCAAGCCAATTCTTCAAGAGAGTCAACACTCCATGATCCAAAAACTCTAGCTGGAGTTGTTTCCTGAACAAATACGAAAACAATAAGAATAATGATGATGATGAAAGCATAAGAATGAGTGCAACTCAACAGGAAAAATAAGACATAGGAGTGATAGGTACTTTGAGAGAACGTCGGTGAGAAGAGGTAGTTTCTTGAGTTTATTTATAGCAGGTTTATTTTGTCTATTAAGCTCTGCATCGTCTTCAGCAACGACCTCAAGCTGAGCCATGACATTCTCCACTAGTAAAGAAATTTCTGCAGCACTCTTTTCGTTTTTCTTCTTCTTCTTGCCAGACTTAAACAGATTATTTATTTCCTCATCGTCCTCACTAGCCTCTGGCTGCAAACATGGGGAGCGTAGACATTCAAAACAAAGACAATGGTGAAGTAACACTAAGGGAGATTCTACCAGGGCTCAATTGTCAATTCTTTCATGGAAGATCAGGAACTAACCGGTGGTGTATGTGGTTCATTGTCATTTCCGTAGTATCGTGCAGAAGGATCCACGCCGCTATCATCTATGAAGTTATCATCATCAGCAGTTCTAATTCCCTGGTCATCCTGTAATTCGAGAAGACATGAAGAATGAATCTTCCCCACAAACAAGGAGGTTATACATAAAACACGTAGTTTCAATTCTATCTTGCAATCATGAAAGCATTTGTTAATAGACCGAAAAGCTCAAAGATCAAACATTTTATAATATACAAAACCAGTATTTTATCTCACAACTCTGGAAGCCAACACACATCTGACAATGTTTCCACAACCAAGTACCAGCACAAACAAAAATCGAGATACTCACTAAGTGCCCACCAAAAATACAATTTTCTATTTCAAAATGGAAGCAATTTACTACATAAAATCAAGTGAATTCTAATCAACAAATACCTCAGGATCAACAGGAGCTATAGTGTCCCACATCTCCTTCATATCGGGATCACCATCTTCATCCCTCAACCTAGAGGCATCAGAATACCCACCATTCTTCCTAACCTTGAACTTCTTACTATCCCCACCCTTCTCTCTCCTTCTCTTCTTCTCCTTCCCTTTATCCCCTCCACTAAACATATTTCTCTTGCCTCCACCGTAAGACGAGGATGGACCACCCCCACCACCATCCTCGGAGTCATCCCTCATCACTCCCAAAGAGCCTCCATCATCATAATCATTAATTCCGCCTCCCATACCATCATCAGCTATCCCGAAATCAGGAGTTCTCTCTTGTCCAGCAGACTTCTTAATCAACCTCTTACGAGGCTTCGATTTCAAATCGTCATAAACAGGGGTAGGAGATCGATCGAGTCTCTGATCCCAGCCATTGTCGTTTTCAGCTACAGGCAGCTCGGGATCCGATTGAACCTCATCGTCAAAGTCAACCAACGGCTCTCCATCCTCATCTCTGTATCTGTATCCACATTATACACAAAACCTATTTTCAATCAATTTTTCATAACTTCAAGTAATTAATTTTTTTTCTCAACAATAAAAATACCAATAAAACCAACAAAAACCTACATTCAATCAATTGTTCATGACTTCAAATACAAAAAATTTATTTTTCATAACAATAAAATCAACAAAATCCCAATCCATATTATACCTAATCCTACCTTCAATCAATTGTTCATCAATTCTCGTAAAAATTAAATCTTTTATTCAATAGAAATAGGAATAAAAAATACCAATAAAATCAACAAAATCAGATCTTTATTATACCCAAATCAATTTCAATCATTGTTCATAACTTAACATAAAAATTCAATCTTTTATTCAATCAAATAGGAATAAAATATACCACTAAAATCAAGAAACCCAAATCTTTATTATCCCAAACCAATTTCAATCAACTATTACAATAAATATAATAAAAGACACCAATACAATTAAAAAAATCGATTTTTATAATACCCAAATTAATTCCAATCAATTATTCATCAATTTAAAAATTAAATAAATTTATAAAAATTAAAAAAGTCATAAAACCTAATCTGTATATCAAAAAACGAAAAATAAACAAAAAAATAAAGCTTATGTATCATCCATTGTTGATATTGAAATTGAATTTGATTGCAAAGATATATGTAGGGAGGAAAAAGAAAGTAATATAGAGGGGGTTTGTCTAACCTTATTTTTGGTTAATATAAGTTGATTTTAAAAAATTAGAAATTTCTAACTTTTTTTTCTAACATTTGCTCCAACTTATAACTTAGTTTGACCAAGTAAATTAATTAATTATCCTTAATGTTTAATTTTATATCTTATTTATACTTCATTTAATAATTATAAAGATACAATTTTAATTATACCAACTTTTTAACATTTAACTCTTTATTTAAAAAAATATTATATTTTTAGTCATAAAATATACTTTTTAGTTATAATTAATTTTTATTCTTTCAAATATTAAATTATTAATTTATTTATATCATAAAGATTAAAAAAAGTGAAATATAAATGAGATGTAATTATAAAGTCATTTTATCCTTTTCTATGAAATATAAATATGTCATTCAAATATGTAAGAAAATATCATTATAAGTTATGTTACTCAAACAAATCAAAATAAATTTGACAACTTATAAGTGAACTATTTATAAGTTACATTGTCACTTATAAATTGGTCATTTATAAGTTAAAAAAAATAAGCTTAGTCAAACACCCTCATAGAGTGAATTAGGTATTGGATTTATAGTGTGTAATTTTGGCGGTTTAGGGTAAACTTAATGAATGTTATCGAAGATTCACATCAAGTAGCGATTTCGCTTACACTTTTATAATCTTATCGAAGGTTTTTTGGTTCTAACAAAGGATGTTTCGAGGTTTTGGTTATTGATTTAAGAAATTACTGAACTAGTTTTATTATAACAGGTAGGATGTAAGCAGATATTGTAAGCTACTCGATGCTTAATATTCGACTTGAAAAATCCGATTTGATTTGTTTATTGAGTCGAATTCTATAGAAAATAACATTTGGTACCTGAAAAAAACAGGGTAATTAACTGGCTTGATAAAGTACATGACAGTTCAAGTCCAACTCTTTTTTGAATTTTTACATGTTTTATGTACAAATTGACCAAGATCCCATCTCTCTTCTCTCGATAAACAAGGGGTTTTTTTAAATTGTGCTTAATTTCGCATTTAGTACCCATCAAAATTTCTTTGTTAGTTGGGAAAGAATCGGCTAGTATTTTTTGAAGAAGGTATGGAGAGTTACCCTCTCAATAATCGATCAAGTTCTCAACTCCATACTAATTTCGATTGACACATCTAAGTCGGATCGAGTAAAAAATTGCTCAATACCCAAAACAAACATATAATTACTCCTCGTCCTCTCTAATAACATCTACTGATCGAATTGCATCATCCACTCCAAATCCTCGATTCGTTAATGGCACATACGTAAATGTTTTATTACAGCTCATTCTCAAAATTCCTCACTTTGTCCGAAAAAATCATCCTTTCATTACCACAAAAATAAAAAGTCGAAAAATATAAGCAAATGACAATGCATTTTTCCGGCGTGTTTTCCGACGTGGCGGTGGTGCTTCCATCAGCCGGCGGCTATCGTTCGCCGGAAATCAAATATATTCATTCTTTTTCCGATTCCAAATTTCCCCCATCCGCAACTACCTCTAAAGTAAGCTCTTCAGTTCAGTACTATCTTTGTCCCAAAACATTGGCCACTTTCATATTTTATTGTAAAAAATAATAAACTTTGTTGAGTAAACATTCATTGTAGTATTTTTTATATGTTGTACTCCCTTCGGTTTTTTAGTTGTTGTTTTAACCAAATAAATTTGTCGAAAACAGTGGTCGTTTTAGCATAATAAATATCACTTTTTTATATTTTCAATGTAAACATTATAGTATTTTTTATATGTTGTACTCCCTCGTTTTTTTAGTTGTCGTTTTAGCTAAAAGAAATTGTTTGAAAATAGTTGTCCTTTTAGTTTTAGCATAATAAGTACTCTTCAGTTTTACATTCAATTTATTTTTGACTAATTTTTCTCTTTAAATTAACAATCAATTAATGATATTGTTTCAATTGATTGTCATTTTACATTTTAATACATTTTTTGACTATTTTATTTTCCTTAATCTATGCGCAAATGACTAAAACGACAAGTGAAAAAAAACGGAAGGTGTATAATATAAGGTGAAAGTTTATCAAATGTTAGTATTTTCTCCGTATTAGACTATTAGAGAAAAGTGATACTTTTGATTCAAATGTCAATTGATGTTACGAAGTTTGTTAATTTTGACGATTGAAAATCGAACTATACAATCTTTTTCGGGATGGAGGTATTGTTTGTTTTAATGTATGCTACGGAAAATGTGTGGAGAATGCTTAAGGCTTAGTTTGTTTTAGATTAGTTTATCAAAGTAATTGATTATGCTAAATGAATAAAGACAAGATTTTGTCGATATTCATTTGAAATAGTTGTTTTTTTAAAAGAATTAATCCAAAACAAACTAAGCGTAAATTATAAAGAGCTTAAGCTTAACCGTTGGTCTAAAACTTGAATTTACAGACTTTTGTGTCCTCTTTGGTTCGGAGGATAGCATCGGTTCCACATAAGCAAAGAGGTAGAAGCTTTACTGTAAGAGCTTCGGGTGACTCTGGAGGTGATTTAGTTCCGGTTGCACCTCTCCAGTTGGAGTCTCCCGTTGGCCAGGTTTTGGGAGAAATGCTGAAGAGTCATCCACATTTGCTACCTGCTGCTATTGATCAGCAGCTGGAGTTCCTCGAGAATGAGAGGGATTCCAAAAGTGGCGACAATTCTGTACCATCGCAGGATCCCCTTTACAAGTAAGTAGTTAAAGAAGTGGTTGAGTTAACAAAATGTATAGATATGCGCATACTTCAAGAAAGGTATTTAGGGCAATTTCGTTTTTGGAACTAGAAATTGGTTGCAAGGTTTTGGTAGTTGGTGTTTCTAGTTCGGGAACTAGAAGGTGACTTGATTTTGTTGAACAGAATGCATTCCATTGGACCCGGTGGGACTTGATGAGGCATAGTTAATTTGAAATTGAGAAAAGTGATATATATCTATTATTATTATATCAAAAGTAATAGAGTTTAGGAGATAAGCTCTGTATTGGTTGAAAACCCAAGTCTCACGAATAATAATTCTTTGATTTGAAAAGGCAGAAGGTGGTATGTAGAAGTCAAGTATCACCAAACTAAAATTTCCTCCTTCCTTTTTATTGGTATATACTTATATGCTTTTGTAGTATAGACGTCAAAATAGATCGTGCGGCACTTTCTGCATATTCAGGAAATATTCATATTTAGAAGGGTCATATGAAACCATAAATGCTATTGAGTATCCTAAATTGAGATGCATGGCCTAGTTGTTATAGTTACTCTAGCAAGTGTTACAAAATTCATGTAAACCTTTTTGCCAAAGACACTAGAGCTACAAATTTATACACCTTTTGTTGGTTGTTTTGCCAAAATCACTTAGAACTGACTTTTTATGAAGTATTGGAAGAATGGGTGTACTATTTAGCATTTTTTATACTAACGAACATGTCGATCTGTAATTTCAGGAGGATAGCTGAGGTAAAAGAAAACGAAAGGCGCAAGACACTGGAAGAGATATTATATTGTTTGGTTGTGAAACGATTTGTTGACAGTACCATTGTAATGATCCCAAAGATACATCATTCTTCAGATCCTGCTGGAAGGGTAGATTTTTGGCCAAATCAAGAGGAGAAGCTTGAATCAGTTTTCTCTCCTGAAGCATTTGAAATGATTATCAGTCACATAGCTCTTGTTCTTGGTGAGCGAGCAATGACACCAATAAATAGTATCATTCAAATGAGTAAGATCAAACTCGGAAAGCTTTATGCAGCCTCGATTATGTATGGTTACTTCCTAAAGCGAGTTGATGAGAGATATCAACTTGAGAAGTCCATGAATACTCTTCCTGAAGGTTTTGATGCAAATCGTGCAAGGTTTGAAGAGCCAGTGCCAGACAAAATGCAGTGGGATCCTGATTCACTAATACGTATTTACCCTGATGATCCTGAAGGAGGAGGACCAATGGATTCTGGTTATGAAGATAAGTCATATGCATTGAAATCCTATGTGATGTACTTGGATGCTGAAACACTTCAACGCTATGCAACCATACGATCGAAAGAAGCAATATCTTTGATTGAAAGGCAGACACAGGCTCTATTTGGTAGGCCAGACATTAAAGTTGCTGAAGATGGCTCTCTCGACACATCAAATGACGAGTCAATATCCCTTACATTCTCTGGGTTGACACTGCTAGTTTTGGAGGCAGTTGCATTCGGATCGTTTTTGTGGGATGCTGAAGGATATGTAGAATCCAAATACAGTTTTCTTAAGAATTGAAATAATCTCCCCTCACTTTTGTTCTCTTGATAGGGGCTAGCTGCAATTGATTTATGTTCCCATCCTTGCCACATGTTCTGATAGAAATCTAGTGTTTTACAACAGTCTAATTTTTGTATATATATGTACATACACTCTATGAAAATGCTGCTAAATTGCTATTTATATATTTCAATGTCATTAGTAACATATTACGTGCATGGAGGTGGACAACTTTGAAAGGATGTATTTTCCATATTATATGATTCTTCAATTTGTGCTTAGTAAATGCTAATATTTGAAATTTATCACTTACATGCATAAATTATAATCTCATTTTAATGAATTAAAAGGATGTATTTATTGGTATTAAACTTTTTTATTTTTATTACCATCATCAAAAGTAGAACATTAATGTTAAATCTTACTAAAACAAAATCAATTAAATGTAAACACCAAACCATAATAAATACTTTCGTTTATTCATCTAAATGTTTAATGAATATTTAAAAATATCTCGACATCTCCCGGCGTCTTTCATCAATTTCTATGTTCTAATAAAGTCGTAGAAAACATATTGATAATATAATTTGATCTACAATAATTGTTTAAATAATAGAAACGATTTTGAGAAATTACCTAAAAATTATTAATGGTTGGAAAAATAGAAAGAGTTACATTATAATGTCCGTCGAAACTTTCTTTGTGTGCTTCTTACTCCAAAATTGCTAACAACATGTATACGAACCATTCAAAGAAAATTGATAAAAGTTGATATTGCATCTTTCTCTTGTATTTGAGCTATGTTGTTGAAATTGCATAATACATTAATAACTAGTATAAAATAATGGATATTTATAGAACAAATAATATGTCATTTTTATGTAACTATGAAAGATAGAATAATGATGAGAATCATGTAACTTTCAAATATTTTAATGTGAGTGATGAAGTAAATGTAATTTAATTCACACAGTCGTGACGCCCGAGTGACCGTCCTACACCGTAGCTACCACAATCACTTCGACGACTCAATTTTAAAAGAAACCTGTTTTGAAATAACTCAACAATATCATATTCAACTGTAAACAACGCTTTTAAAGAAAGAATCCATCGTGGTAATTCTAACCACACAACAACAACCAATATGCAAATATAACTCAGCCGAACGTAATACAACCACCCACAACCACAAGTATTTCAAAATAACAACTATACAGACAACAACCACAAACCAACAAAATAGCATCGCGAGGATCAACCGCCACCCGCCACCTAAGTCTACAAAGACAAACTCCCGAAGAAAACCTGACAGCTGAAGAACAGCACCACTTGTCAACCTAGCACAAAATTGCCGCCCATTGCTATCAGGTAAGTCATGGCTTAGTGAATATACATATCTCAAGAATGAAATCAACTTCCAATTACGCAATATTGTACCAAAGGAAATAATATTACATACGACAGAAAAGTGGTATATGATTTTATTCAACTCAGGTCTTAATATATAAAGTCGCTTAGTAATTTCATTATCATTTTCTATAAGTGTCATAAATTATTACTAGCAGGATTATCCAAAAACAACACGGCAATCAATAACATACGTCAATATCAAGAAAATCAGAATAACATCCACGACAATCTACACTATTCTATCCCCAAACAATGACAACACCACAACCTCAACGACTAGACAACTCAATAACTCAACCAACTCAACAACAACATAAACAACTCAACAACAACATCAACTCATACAACTCAACAACAACATCAACTCAACAACTCAATATAAGTCCGGATTTCTACAACAAATGCGCATATAATCAACCTCAACCTGCAGGGAGAAACTTATGCCCGTCGACATAAGCTATCACCGACCGTGAACGAGGCACGGTAAGCAAATGACCGCCATTAAGTACGAGGCAATCCCCACCAAATCGCATTTAGAACGGCAAGATACCGGACAAACAACTCAAATACACACAACTCTTCATAATACAACTCTACAACTCCTCAAAAGTACCTGTACAACTCACAAGACCACAAATACAACTCAACGACTCAACCCACAACGCATAACCAACATATAATTCAACACAAACCACATATATACACATACAGAATCAACAAGAATCAACACCACAGATAGATACTCACCTCGGTTAGCTAAATGAAAACTCCGCTGAATTACAACAAATGGGCCCTTTCCCTCGACAACGCCTAAACACATTCAAAAATTATAATCACTACTAACGACACAACTACTAATATAACATTCTATATACATATAAAATCTCATATCGATACACCCGGAATAACCCAACAAAAGTCCCCCTCTTATCACCTTAATCCAACTCAAGTTCGCAACCTTTCCTATTAACAATCGAATTCCAATAATTAGTTCCAAAGGCTCTAACATTCCGATATTACACTAATCCTCACATTTCTAATCACCTTTAATCTCAATCCATTCGTTATTCAACTTACGGAATTCGAAATCTCCGAACATTCTCTAATCACCACAAAACTCACCATAAACACCTCAAGACAATCCTAAATAAATTCCAAGAGTATAATTCTATCATTTAAAATCCATTTAGAACAAGTCAACAAAAGTCAACTATAATCCTATTACCTCAACCCCATAACCCGATAATTATCAACTCTTATATACGATAATCAAGCTTAAGCACAATTCTATAACATAATAAACATTAAATCTCAAAGTCAACTCAAATTCCCAAAAAGTCAACATCCTCAAACTCAAGAAATACTCCAAAAGATTCGAAATTTCTTACCTCAAAACGTAGAGAATGACTCGGGGAATCTCTCCCGAAAATTTTAGGACCAAAGCTCTAAAATTTGAGGGAAGAAATGGAAGAAATTTTTAAGGGGAAACTTAGGCAATTTCGCCATTAAGATGGAGGAAGAAGAAGATGATTTGATGATGATGATTGCTTAAGGATAAGCATAAAAGCGTCTCGTGGGGTCCGCTAAAAATATCTCAAGACTCGCCGCTCGTTCGGTTCTCGGTTTAGTTTCTCGTCTCGGTTTAACAACACCACTCTAACACAAATTAAATTTCTAACCCCAAATAATATTACAATAATACTCATACGAAACGGGTTATCACAGTGAAATACATAAATTGTAACACCCCGAGGTGAGAGTCATTAAAAATCCCGAACAGAGTCACCAAACTGACGGATCTAATTCCGCTTAAAAACACACCATTTCATCCAAAAAATGTGATCACAGTCAAGTTTCCCAAGCAAAACAGTTTGTAAAATTTATAATCCATCAACACATCGAAACGACAGAAACCCATATATATATACACAACATATCCCAAAATAAAGTAACGCCGCAAGTTACAACATTTATTTGCATCAGATCTTGAATACAAATGACAACAAATGGCTGCTGCTAAAGTTTCAAAGGAAAAATACAACAATCGTAATGCTTGACAACACATCAAAATCGATCACAGATCCTCTCGCCACTCCGATGCTCACCTAGCCACTGAACAAAACTTTCTGCTCAACTCATCACACAAATGAAATGCCGCCCAATGCTTAAAAGGGGTGTAACATGAGACTTAGTGAAACTTAACATGTATGAATCTACCATACGAACGAGTCAATCAATAATATAATAGTCAAATATGAATAAAATACATATATCCTGACTACCTAAAAAGGTCATACAACATAATTCAAGCAGAAATCTCGTACATACTACATGAAAGATATAAGAAGCACACAATTTCGGGGAAGAAATCAATACTCATGAATTTACTAAAACTCTAGTCATCAAACCTCCTATCTCTCATATTCTAACTGCAAGATACTAACATATCCTCTAACGCGCATATACTCAACTGCCTACCTCGTGTGAATGGACTAATCAACAATCACTCCGCACTTATACCGCAAAGATAAGGCCAAACCGCATCTTCTATACACAAAAGTATGCGGCACACCGCACTTATACACAAAGTATAAGGCACACGCACTCATACACTAAGTACAAGGCACACCGCCTATACACTAAGTATAAGTGCACACCGCTCTTATACACTAAGTATAAGGCATACCGCTCTTATACACTAAGTATAAGGCACCGCACGCTATACCGTGACATTATAGGGCCACATCGACAAATGCACACAAAGAAAGCTGGATCAAAAGACTCATACCAGCTTCTTATACCGAAGTATAAGTGCCAAAACCGCACGCTATACCGTAGTATGTACACACCGACAACGCACACACAAAGCGATCAAAAAGAGAAAGTCATACCGCCTATACCAAGTATAAGGCCAAACCGCACGCTATACCAGTATAGCTGGCCAATAGCTACATATCCCCGCAAGGGAAGCGAGAGTCACCTAATCCCTACTAATCCCAACTATGTGGTCACCCCCGAGCTCAAGTCACTCTCAAGTCATAGATAACTCTAACCATCACCTCAATAACCGCCTACTCTACTCCCAAACAATATCCAAACATCTCACAATCGTGAAGTCAAACACACCGCCAACAAGGCCACGTAAATCATGCCGACAAGGCCACGTAAACGTAAATATAAGTCGGGAGATCAAGCTATTACTTACTCAAGCAATCTTTCAACGCCACATAATATAATCACATAATCATATACAATGGCATGTATATCATTCTCAATGTAATCATAACACAATGACATGTATATCATTCTCACATAATCATATCATAATAACATGTATATCATTCTATAATCATATCACAATATGTTCACACAATTTGAAAGTAAGTAATGCAGAAAGTAACACCCGCGAGATAAGTACTCACTCGCTAAGCTACCAAAACTTCAATTTAAAAACAATCAAGGTAATCGCCTTTTTCCACGATCAACGCCTAAACAACACCCGTAAATTATAATCAAGACCTACTACTATACCCCATGCTCTAGAAGATACATAACCAACTCTGGGGAACTATCTCTAAATGAATACGACGATAAATCATTTTAATTATAATCCCATCGGACACAACCCAATCGATCCCCCGCTAAATTTCATCTTATCACTTTCTCATTACAAATCGACTTATAAGTCATTCTAGTTAATCAGCAGATCCATAATTAACAATCTATACTCCAAAATATCAATTATAACTCAACTTGGAATTAACACTTTTCTCAACATAACACTTTGAATCAATCTTTTAAATTCACCAATTTAACATCATAACACAACTATAATAAGGTCCCAATATAAACTCCCTACACATTTAAAAGTCTTATAAAATATCCACAAAAAAGTCAACCTAAAACCAAAGTCAACTCGACCATAACGCCCTCAAACGTAACCCATAAATCAACTTAAGATTTATCATAAAATTCAATTATGGAAAAGTCAACTAAAAGTCAACTATGTCAAAACCCAAGAAATATCTCGAAGACTTGAAATTTTACCTTAACTTAAGACAACCACTGAAGCTCGAGCGACAATCTAAGAAATGAAAAATTGGAAATTTTTTTATTTTATAAAGTGAATATTTCGCCAAAGCATGAAAAAGAATGATTAATTTAAGTGTTCGATAACGATGACGCTGAAGATAAAGACGACTGGGATATTTAAAAACTCGAGTCCCGCTCGCTCGGTTAATTTCTCCGCCTTATCGCACTTAAATCTCCACGGACCCGATTCCAAAGATAAAATATTCCATCGAAAAATACTAAATTATAAACGTATTCGCGAAAAAAAAATTTACATTTAAATATTATCATCGAGATTATTTAAAATATCCCCAGTCCCAATTTAATGAAAATTTAAATTTTTTTTTTTTTGTAATGGGTTATTACATAAATACAATTATTTATTTTAATTATTTCATATTCTTTGTATAATCCTCAAAAGGTGGAATAATGGTAGTCATGTAATCTCCAAATATTATAATTACGAGCTGGTAATATAATGAAGTAATAACATAAATATAATTGTTTATTTTAATTATCCAATATGATCATGTAACATCAAGTTGTAACTTCTTCATGTTTTTATGTTTAATGATTTTTAATTCTCACTATTATTTAATTATTATTGAAGTTTGATAACCATTAGATGTATTGTAATTAGTTATATTTGGGAGGGGCAAAATGATCTTAATAAAAAATAGAATAAACACCATTACCACATTCACACTTTTATAATTTACTAGTGAAGGAGGCTTGCGATGCACGACATGCAATTGATTTCTCAAATATTTGATACATTTTTTATGTTTAATTCGAAATTATTCTAAAATTGTGTAAAAACTTACACTCCTTCGATTTTTTAATTAATATTATTATTTTTTGAAGGGATATTTTGATCACGAATAACTCTTTAAATATAAGATGAAAAATTAGGATAAAATACGATGATTAAATATTTTTTAAAAGATCATTAGTATCAATTTTATAGCAATCTACTCACGTGCTATTTTTGTGTGGATAATATTTATTTTATTTTCTAGTACATTTTTATTTCAAGTGTAATTTTATTAAGTAATAGTACTTAAATTATTAATATATATTATTATTAATACATATTCAAAAAATAATAATAAGTTTTTATAAACTTAAATAATACTCCCTCCGTTTTTTTTGACGTTTTCGAATATCGAGGTGGAACTTTGACTATCAATTATTCTTAAACTATATGTTCAAAAATTATAAAAAATAATATTATGAAACTATTTGTAAAGACGAATCTAATGATATAAATTTTATATTTATTAAAATAATGAGTAATTAATTTCTCAAAGTTTCACTGATATACTAAAACGTAAAAACCGATGTAGTATATGTCAATCAGGTATGTAATAATATTTTTTTAATAAAACATTAGTAATATAATACTAACATCCAAAATTACATTATTCGAATAATAATCAATCAAATAAAATTATACTGATTTAATATATACTATTGTAAATATTAAAGATTTTCAATTTAAACATCTCTATCTTTTTCCAACTAAGAAAAAGATTTTTTACATGATTTATTAATCATATTAACACGTTTCTGCATCGCTTCGACATTTGTCAACTAACGGGAATGTTTATCTATAATGATAATATTAAGAAAATGATTTGGTATTCCACTTGTATGTTTTACTTTATGATTTTGTTACAACATAAAGTTGGAAGAGAATGTAGAAATTTGCTACGACATGACTATCTCAAATAGGTGATTCAAAGGCGGCTTCAATTTTGTACATGGAGCCGGTGAAAATAATTTATTGGGTTCCTAATACTCGTATATGACTTTATCATTATTTGTTAACCGAAACTAAAATTATTAGTAGTTGACATTTATTATGATTCAATGTGCGTGATAATTAATAATAATAACATTAATAATAATGATAATAATAATAATAATAATAATAATAATAATAATAATAATAATAACAACAACAATACAATTCAAACATAAGGATTATTTAATCCATTACATATTATAATAATAATAACTATAGTTCTACATAATAAAAATAATAATAATACTAATTTCACACAAAGCATTTCCATTTGTTTTAACTTAATAGTTTATAAATAATAATAAAAATAGGGTTCACATAAATATATTATTATTTAATAGTAGTTAATCTTATAAAATTCATGTATTATCAATTAAGAGGTGGAATTATTAATTAAAATGACAACATTTTTGCCTTATTTTTATATTTTTAGAGAGAATGGTAATTTAGTCATTAATAGTATGAAAATGGAAGAAACGAAAGAAACACAACTCTTATTCACACTTTTATATATGTTATATATATACATATAGATTGTACTTAAGAAATGTGATAAACCAAGGGTCATTACAAAAGAAATAATGTCCTAGTACATACAAATAGTCTATGTGTTATCACATGTCCTAGACATATCGATGATGTATTCGTTATTAACAATAATCTTTCCTATTCTCTTGGAGATGGTCTTGAAAATGGAAATCAGATGCATTGCTATTTGCTTGTGCTATTATCGCCTGCAAAACAATTGAGACTTGAGAAAAAATTGTTTTTATTTTTCTTCTTCAATCCAAGTTGAGAGTAGTCTTTTACCAATTTACCATCTACATTGCTCTTGGTGCACTTATTACGTGCAATCTCAAATGGGTCATCATTCTTCTTCCATCCTCTTGAAGAGGGTGGAATTGCAAAAACACCACCAGGGGGGAGAGGAACATGTATATCATGAAATGAATGATCCCTTTTAGGGACATAATATGGTGGAGGTGGTAAACTTGATGTACTAGTGGTACTTAAAATGTCAAAATCTTCTTCACTTTGGGATGTAAATGATGTGTTTTCCTGTAAAGATGGTATTTTATCTTACTGAGTGAGCCCTTTGCCTCTTTTTTTCTATCTTTTATAAGGTACGAAAGTAGTAATAAGGTGTATAAATATGAAATGAAATTGTTCACTAGCTTCCAACATGGATTTTATACCATGAATTTTATTTATAGAATATAAATTAAGACTCATGTAAGAAAATATACCAAGAGCATGCTTATGCGGGCTATATTTTACACGTGAAATATCAATTATTTATGTGATTATGTATTTTGATATTATTGGTTTGTAAATGATAAATATTTGCATTATTGTTTCTTAATAAACCTTATTAATGAGAAATAAATAATGTAATTTTTTTTAAACCTTCTTCCCTTTAAAGATATTCGAATCATTGACACCTATTCCTTCATTTGTCTTCCTCCTTTAAGTGTCAATCACATTATCAGTAACTATAACTTCGACACCTATTACTCTAAGTTTTGTTTATATCGCTGCTCAACGGTAATAAATCGCACCTAAATGAACGCCGAATTAAGCATACCTTGAAATCATTAAACTCCGAAACAAAAAGACCAAACAACCAAACAATAAATATAAAAATAACTTAAACTAAAAACAACTACTAAAAATTTAAATAATTTAGCTCCTGCTTAACGGGCGCCTTTAAATTTGATGGAACAAATTATATTCTCGCAAGAGCACCCAGTCAGTCAAAGGCTCAAGTAAGGGTCTTAATCTAATCGAAAATCACATGTTCAATTGTAGTTGTCGAGAGAAATATATTTGGATTAGATTATCAAAATAAATAAACTTAAACTAACAATGGAATTAAATGGATAAACTAGAACAAAAGGATTACCGTAAGTATCGACTTCCAACTAATGTAGTATTCTATCCAAATAATAGATTATCAACACTTAGGCATACTTATTAGTTCGGTTTACTCTGCTCGAATGGTTCATCACTGCTTTTATCTGACCTATGTCACTAGTGAACTAATTACAAAAACCCAGTTTGAAGGAAATCTATTAGAACCAATTCATGTTTAATACTCGTATAAATAAACCCACTAATTAACTAACTGGGCGATTCATTGAACCCTTCGGACTGAGGGTTATATGTAATAATTGTGACTTCATAAAAGAATTGGGTCGATTCTAAAATAATCGAATTCAATTGTTCTAATGATTAATACTGAAAAGTAATTATACTAACTCCAAAATCCTGATAGAAAAATATACTGTCATTACACTAAAAACCATTTAGTAATAATAATTTTAGCTACTACCTATAATCGAATAATTCATAAATAATATTATTGAAAGCATAAATTAACTAGAGTATGAATAAAGATTAGAAATACTATCAATTGTCTTTAATAAAACGATAGAAATAAAAAGAGAGTAATAAGTCAGTTGCCGCTCTTTCTTTAAACAATTGCCGCAAAAAGTATTATCAATAATTTATATAGCAATTAAGTTAACTCCGGTCTTTATTCCCTCGATGTGTTTTTGTGTAAATCGGGCCTCTTTTTCTTCTTTTTTCTGGAGCAAGATATCATCATTCTTAAAATTACGACTCGGCCTCGCAATTTATTTTTTAGCCTTTTCCCTGCCTAAATTAGTATATTTTCCCAAATAATACAAAAATATTGGAATCACATAATTTATATAATATTTTTCAATTAAAACAATCAAAACAACCAAATTATGAGTGAATAAAGTACCCAAAATCATCCTAAAAACACGTATAAATATTCGCTAATCAATCAAGTTGTAACTTTCCGTTTTTATGTTTAATGATTTTAATTCTCACTATTATTTAATTCATACAAAGTTTGATAACTAGATGTGTGGCCAATTAGTTATATTTGGATAGGCAAAATGGTCTTAATTTAAAAATAAGAAACACCATTACCACATTCACATTATTTATAATTTATTAGAAGAAAGTTAATACTATTGATTTACATCAAAATATTTGATACATTTTGCTTAATTCGAAATTATTCTAAAATTGTGTAAAAACTACACCCCTTCGCTTTTTTAATTAATATTATTATTTTTGAAGCGGATATTTGATCACTTTAACAACTCTTTAAATATAAGATGAAAAAATTACGATAAAATACGATGATTAAATATTATTTTAAAAAAGATTATTAGTATCACTTTTATAGCACGACCATGTTATTTTTGTGTGATAATATTTGTTTTGTTTCTATATATTTTATTTCAAGTATAATTTTTATTAGTAATAGTACTAATTATTACTATATTATTACAATACATATTCAAAAAATAATAATAAATTTTTATAAACTTAAATAATACTCCCTCCGCTTTTTTGACGTTTTCGATATCATGAAACTTGACTATCAATTATTTTGAAACTATATGTTCAAAAAATTATAAAAAAAATAATATTACGAAACTATTTAGTAAAGACTAATTCTAATGATATAAATTTTATTTGTTAAAATAATGAGTAATTAGTACTAATTCTCAAAGTTTCACCTCGATATACGAAACGCCAAAAAAACCGACGTAGTATATGTCAATCGTATGCAATAATATTTTTTCAATAAAATATTAGTAATATAATACTTCAATATTCAAAAATTGGCATTATTCAATAATAATCAATTAAATACAATTATATTTGACGAATATATACTATTTTAAAATATGAGATTATACTTAAATATCTCATCTTTTTTTCCCTCCAACTAAGAAAAGGTTTTTTTTTTTATGACACATTAATCATGTTTAACATGTTTGCACTTTGATTAATTTCATCAACTAACGGGAATACGTTATCTATAATGATAATATTAAGGACATGATTTGGTATTCCACTTGTATGTTTTACTTTATGATTTTGTTACCACATAAAGTTGGAAGAGAATGAAGAAAATTTGCTACGACATGACTATCTCAAATAGTTTGGGGTATTCAGTGTGCTTCAATTTTGTACATGGAGCCGGTGAAAATAATTTATTGGGATCCTAATACTCGTATATGGTTTTATCATTATTTGTTAACTGAAACTAAAATTATTAGTAGTTGACATCTATTATGATTCAAAGTGCGTGATAATTAATAATAATAATAATAATAATTCTACCAAAATTATATAAAGATATGCTATATATTAACTTGTCATCTCGCAAATTGCAGTCAAATATCCATACATATTCAGAATCATATAAACGGCGATATTTGTAATCAAGATTGGAAGAAAGATATATATCAACTATACCAAATTGAGATGTCATAGAGAGATACAAATATTACTTTAATACTGATGTTAAATTTTATGTCAAGATATAAATTTATATATGGGGAATTAAATAATAATAATAATAATAATAATAATAATAATACACCAAATTTATAAGGATTATTTAACTAATACATATTATAATAAGAATAAATAGTTCTACATAATAATAAATAATAATAATAATAATAGTAATTCTACACAAAGCATTTCCATTATTTAACTAATAGCTATTATAATAATAATAAAATAGGTCTACATAAAATATATAATATTATTTAATAATAGTTATCTATTAAAATCATGTATTATCAATTAAGAGGTGAATTTAATTAAAAAGACAACATTTTTGCCTTATTTTATAGTTTTGATAAGAATGGTAATTTAGTCATTAATAGTATGAAAATGGAAGAAACGAAAGAAACACAACTCTTATTCACACTTTCATATATGTTATATATACATATAGATTGTACTTAAGAAATGTGATAAACCAAGGGTCATTACAAAAGAAATAATGTCCTAGTACATACAAATAGTCTATGTCTTATCACATGTCCTAGACATACTTGGATGATGTATTCAAGTATTAATAAATAATCTTTCCTATTCTCTTGGAGATGTCTTCAAAATTGAAATCGATGCATTGCTATTTGCTTGTGCTCTTATCTACTCCAAAACAATCGGTGACTCGAGAAATAATTCTGTTTTATTTTTCTTCTTCAATCCAAGTTGAGAGTAGTCTTTACCAAATTACCATCTACATTAAGTTCTTGGTGCACTTATTAAGTGCAATCTCAAAGTATCATTCTTTTCTTCCATCCTCTTGAAGAGGCTGGAATTGCAAAAACACCACCGTGTATAGGAACATGTATATCACGTACTACCTATCCCTTTTAGTATACATGGTGGAGGTGGTAAACTTGATGTACTAGTGGTACTTAAAATGTCAAAATCTTCTTCACTTTGGGATGTAAATGATGTATTTGTGTCCCGTGAAGATGGTATTTGTCTTACTGAGTGAGCCTTGCCCTTTTTCATCTTTATAAGGTATGAAAGTAGTAATAAGGTTTATAAATATGAAATGAAATTAAATGAAATGAAATTGTTCACTAGCTTCAACATGGATTTTATACCATGTGAATTTTAGTTATAGGAATATATATTAAGACTCATGTAAGAAAATATACCAAGAGCATGCTTATGCGGGCTATATTTTACACGTGAAATATCAATTATTTATGTGATTATGTATTTTGATATTATTGGTTTGTAAATGATAAATATTTGCATTATTGTTTCTAATAAAACTTATTAATTAGAAATAAATAATGGGCTTTGAAAAACCTTTCTTTTCCTCAGTAGAAAAGATATTCTAATCATTGATGTAAGAGGTGCTAGTTTAACCCCTAGATTAATATTTTCAAAAGGGTTATAATTAGCTGTAGGAGCATAGATCAAGTTGAATTTAACCTTAGTTTAGACAAGATAGTGTCTCTAAAGTACAAATAATATTCGAAATGTCTTCCACAATCCACTAGCCTACAAAGACTAGTATGAGGATATAAGAAGTCAAATATTACATATTCTAGCAGTATTAAATCACATACCAAATTCTCCATTTTTACAAAAGATTGTAGGAGAATATAGGACATGATATGAAATGAACAAATAGATCATGGAAACTGGAAGGAGCCTCCAATCCCAGAGGCTCCCGAGGGAGGGTTGATAGCAACCCAAAGAAGAGAAATGGTTATGGCAATAAGACCTGACCAAACGAACACGATAGTTGGTGTCCTTCCTCGTCTTCCCATGAGTCCCTTCGCAAAAGGGTAGAGATGAGCCAACACCCAGAAACTGAAGAAAACGCCACCAATCAACCGGCTCCACTGTGGTATCTCACTGTATATTGTACGGCTGAATCCGACAGCTATAGCAATCAAGTTGATCATCATAATTGTGATTGGTGGAATCATCAGGGATGACCATTTGATAATGTAGAGGTCCGCGAAATCATCATCGTTTTCATCACCAGCAGATTTTGATGTTAGAGTGAACGAGATTTCAATTCCAGCTATCACCTTGAGTAGACCTTGGAGCACAGCAGCAAGATGGGCACTTGTACCTCCAATCAACCAGAATTGTTCATTACGCCACCATTCTTCTAAAGCGATACCTGACCACTTAATCTCAAGTACAGCAAGCGCACAAAGAGTTAAAGTAATCATCAGAAGGTATGAAAGGAAGGTTACGTCAAGTGACTGGACTATGAATTGCCCAGAAAAGAGGGAGAGTGCCGGAAGGAAGCAGTAGACAATGAGGAAGATAGAGGTAAAGGGGTAAATTCCAACATTGAGGTAGGCAATTCTCTGTAAGAATTTCATCTTAGGACTGGCCAGTAGAGCATTATTACGGGAGAAGAAGATTTCAACAGAGCCAGTGGCCCAACGAAGAACCTGGTGAAGCCTATCTGTCAAATTAATTGGTGCGGTACCACGAAAAGCATCTCGTTTGGTGACACAGTAGATAGATCTCCAGCCACGATTGTGCATCCGGTATCCTGTAACCACATCTTCAGTCACCGAACCATAAATCCATCCAACTCTGTTACCCCACTCGGTTTTGTCTTCATACCAACATGAGATTACACTAATTGCTTCTGCAACTGTAGACGCATCGAGAAGCTCTCTAGGGATCGTCAAGGCACCAGGAGGACGCCCATTCTGCACTGCTGGGTGATCAGCAAGTGGCCTGCCTTGAAATTCTGCCACTGGAATTGATTCAATTAGGTAACTAGAGTTGCCAAATCGTTTAGGAAAAAGACTTAGATTCATCTCCTCATCACCAAAATCACTCATCCGAAGTGCTTTATTCTCCTCAGGTGTAGAAGACACGGCACTCTTCTTGCGTGCACCAAAGCAACAGCTGCAGCAACCAGGATGATACTCTTTTGATCTTGGAGGATCAAAACTATAAAGAGCAGTCCTCCGGAAGAGGCATCCAGTGCCCACGTACACAGGTCCCTGGAGTCCGTCAAGGGCACGCATGTTAACATCAAAGAAGACTGTATTATGATTCGCATATCGATCAGAGGGATCGATTCCCTCAAACCTCTGTGGAAACTGGACATAACAAATACGATCTCCACCACGGTCCATCATAAAACACATGCCTTCCCGTATTGCCTCGGAGTTATATATGTAGTGATCACAGTCCAGATTCAGAATGAAGGGGCCATTCGACATGATCGCTGATGCACGAACTAATGCATTCATAGCACCAGCCTTTTTGTTGTGATCATAACCAGGGCGCTTTTCACGAGAGACATACACCAGCAATGGAAGTCGAATGTCAACCTCTGCAAAATCGATAGGTCCGCTCTCTTCAGTTCCGTGCAAAGGTTCATCACTTGGAGGTTTCAACATTACCTACAGTTGATATGGAAGTAAGTGCAACCTTATTAGCGCACTATGAAAGAAGGGAATAATTGAACAGATTGACCAACTTTTTTATAGCCAGAGTGAATTTAATTTAAATACATAAAAAACTTGAATCACAACAAGATGGGCAAACAAATTAATTTTGATATATCAACATGATTTCTAGATTCCGGTTGGTAATATTTGATGGATGAGTTGAGAAAAGATTTGAGATCATGTAGTTGTAACCCAGCAAAGTTGTTTAACATACAAAATGAGTCATTCCCCAATGGATTTCGTTCTTAGAAGTTGGGTGGATTTCAAATGATATCTCAGAGAAGTCACGTTAAACACTTACATTTCATATTCACTACCCAATTCCAAATTGACTAATCCGAACAATATAATGATATATCATAATTCAAGCATGCATGTCGACTCTAAAATTAACTAAGAGCAGGAATAGGTAGACTTCTGAGCACAAAAAAATAAATAAATTCGTAGAGTAAATCTTTCTATAGTCAAATACCTGTATAATTCCAGCATGATCACCACGAGAGTGTTCAGGAGCCGATGCCACCCAGGTACCAGGCCAATGAGTCCCATCTGCCATCCATGTAGCTTTAGTGACCTTTATAGGCTCCCAGGTTTCATCAGCTGCGGCTTCTCTTTGACGCTTTAATGCTTTGATTTCCTCTCTAGCATTATAAGCATCCGAACGACGACGAATCGAATCAGGTAGTCCATTGGTCCGTACCTTAAATTCATCATACTCACGCTTTACACGTCTGCGATCCTTAACAAAATCTGACCGGACCTTATTTTTGTAAGGATCTCTCTTCATGCTGAAATACGATTCTGGGTTTCTGGGTTCAATGTCATGCTTGCGGCAGAATGGAACCCACAAATTAGCAAAACTTGCAGCTTCTGCCATGGCTTCAAAAGTCAAAAGTGCACCTCCATCATCAGAGACATAACAAGAGAGTTTTTCAACAGGGTAATCAGCTGCAAGGATAGACAAAATCGTGTTTGCAGTAACCAACGGTGGCTCTTTCTCTGGATCTGCAGTTGAAACAAAGATATCTATGCCAGGAAGATCAGACTTGCCACTAGGATTCGAAGGATTTGGTGTTTCAAACTTTTCTTTTAACACGTTGAGGTCAGTAGCACGATTAACTGGTGAAAGCTTTGGGAGCTGATCTAGTAGCCAAGAGAACGCAAACCAAATCTCACAGATAATTGACATTAACCAAAGCCATCTTGCATCTTCATTTGGGTGGGAGATCCTCCATTCTAGGAAAAATCCAAGCACCACCATTCGAATTAAAATCAAGAGCCTACATGCACAAAAACACAAATTAATGTGGTGTTTGTGGGAACAGCAATGTAGATTATTGCACAAAAAAACCTCCAGACATGATGAATGGATATATGAACAGCAACTCAAAATTAAACAGTCATAGTAGTGTCCAACAAATGAAAAAGCATGAAGAGCGAACAACTAATTGAAATTAAACATTCGCATGATCATCGAAAAGTTGAAAGCAACAACATACCTATATGGACTGAGGACAGCAGCAGATATTTTCAGTTTGCGTGTCAGTGGCCTCCATGGCTTGTTTAGAAATTCAGAGGGCTCATCCGTGCCACCATTCGAGTCGTTTCTGACTCCCTCGTCTTTTGGCCATATGGCATTACCATACCCATAGGTCCCCTTAGTCTCAAACAACCATCTATTTTGATCGAAGTCCCCTGTTTGGCTTCTAACTATTGCAGACCTATTAGCCGATTTCATCAAAGACAGCCTCCTCTCCATCTTCGACATACTGACATTGGATGTTAGAGTTAAAGGCCGCTGCGGATCCACAGCATTATCAGTCAGATCAGTATTCTTATAAGGCTCCTTACAACCTGGACAAATACCATCACCCGTCTTGACAGCATCCATATAACAATCTCTGCATATTTTATAATCACATTCACAGGGGAGAATATCTTCACCCCTTTCATCACTCATGACTTTTCCATCACAACCAGGAATCATACATGAAGACCCTTTTGCACCAGCCATCTGAGGATGGTTAGCTTCAGACTCAATCACCTTATCCATCAAATGAGCTCGAGTAACACTATTATAACCACCAGTAAACATGGAATTGGAAACATACTGCTCCTCAACCCTCTGCGAAATGGAAGGATCCATGGGCTGATTATCAGGTGTTGGTGGTATGTGGACCGTATAGTTTGCAAACTCCATTCCATTAATCTCACTATCATCAATTGAGTCCCTCGATAAGTTCACATACCGACCCGAGGATGTTCTCCTTGCAAAGGTTACAACTGGACCATTCATGTCACCCTTTGGAGAGCCCGAGGCCTTAAACGATCTTGAAGTCATCTTAACCAGAACTTTCCGCAGAAAACTAAATCTTTCACAACCTAGGAGAAGAATAAAATAATGAAACTGTCAGCAGCTTCTATAACACTAAATCTAACTATAAAACTATCATCGGCAGAAATTGAGCTACTCAAATCATAAAAGTAATCTTTAAATCATCTCATGGACAAAATGAAACATAGAAACTAGAATATTAGTTTATAAAATATACCACCCTAGATTCAAGTGGATTGAGTGGTATGGATCATGATTCAAATCACTCTCTCTCTCTCTCTCCTATGCCATGCCCTCACAACTTTTTCAAACAAAAGCAATAAAGACTCACTTTGTAGTTCAAAAACGAATCATTAGCCCAACCATATTCACACCATAAGCATCTATCTCAAAACAATGTAATCAACAAAACATACAACACTAACCTTACCTATAATCTAAAAAACAAACCAACCCAAGCCTTATCCCACTATGTGAGTTAGGCTAAACGTTACCTAAAATCTCAAGATTCAATATCAACTACAAGAAAGCAAAAGTTGCTCAAAATCATTCAACATTTTCAGAAAAAATAACAAATCTTTATCAAAAACTAAACATAACCTTTATACAAAGATTATACTATGAAAGCATCAAGTAAGCATAGACTGCTAAATAAGAAGCATAAAAATAAATGGTTTCACTCTCAAGCCGACCTCATTATAATATTATTCCCCCAAATATTCAAATACAACAAAATAAAACAAACTACAAAGCGGCTAACGTGTAAAGAAACATTCAAATTCAAGATTGCTGAGGGCCCCATCTACAAGAAAAACATGACTTAGTCACCAAATAATTTGAAAACAAACCCATTTTCAAATACAATACAGAAGCTAGCTAGTCATCAAAAACCAACAAATCTAGTTATAACAATTCATAAAAATTATTGTACTATGAGTATTTTCGAGAAAAAAAATAATGGGTCATTACAAAATCTAAAAAAGAATACAACTTTATAAAAAAAATAAAAAAGCCGGCAATAAAAAAAATGGGTTTTGCTAATAACACTTACAGAAGCTAAAGACAGTTACACAGAATGGGATCTAAATAAAAAATTGTTGGTATTCTTTAGCATTTATAATTAAAAATGGAGAACTTCAAAAAATAGCATGAACTTTGAGGGGATTTGAAGGATTTTTTCTTTTTTACCTTGTTTAATGGATATTTGATGTAGTTAATGAAGAATGTTTTTGAAGAGGGGGTTTGAAATAAAAAGATGGTACAGTAGATAATTTTCTCACTAGAAGATTTGTAGTATTTGGAAAGTTTGTAATAATACTTTTTCAATTTGTAGAGAGAGAGAGAGAGGGACCATATTTGTAGTACTTGGAAAGTTTTGTAATATTATCTCTCAACTTTTTTAATTATCATTTTAGAGTTATACATATAAATTAATAATAATAAATAGTGATTAAAAATTTCATTAAAAATTAATTAAAATTATATCATATAATTTAATAATAAAAAATAATCTAAAATACATTTAATGTAAAGATATTTTTTCTATAATAAAATAATAATTAAAAAAATCAAAATTTTATTAGAATGACTAGTAATTTTATTAGGAGGGAATAATAATTTTTCAATTTGAAAAGAGAGAGAGACAGAGAGATAGACGGCGGAGATTTATGAGGGAGATTTGGACATTTGGTCTGTTTGGATATAGGGAAAGTGGGGTTGTCTACGCGCTTCATGTCATGGGTTGTCTCCCATTGAGTTTTGGTTGAAACTTGTTTGAATTTTGAACCATTTCATGTACTAATCGGTGTCTCAATTTTGGATAATTTTATAAATTTCGTTTCTAGTGCTAATAATAATACGACGTTAATTGCTAACTTTTTTAAATGCTGACGGCCGATCATCAATTAAATATTGACGGCTGATCATCGAAGCCATTTTATCGATCATCATCGACGGCAATGTCTGACTGATCTAACATAAAAATTCATAAATATGTACAAAATACACTTATACTCATATGTGTTTTCGAAGTACATTTGTACTCTATGTACAAATATTCAACTTTATAAGGTCAAAATTGTGAATGCAATAAAAAATATTTAACTTTTTGTAATTATTAATATTTGATAAAATTGAATAGATAATAATTTGAGAGAATTCAATTTTGAATAAGTATATAATAAGAATTTATTTTTCAAAATAAGGTCCATTGAGTTTAGGTAGAGAGTTGTTTGAAGCCGGAGTCTATGAGTGTATTAAGTATTAACCGTGTCAAACAAATGTGAACATTTCTTCTCCTTACACTCTTCATACAGCTTACTATTTACTGGCAAAGTTTACGTGTGGAGAATACACTCCTTGTCACCCTTATTAATAATAATTTATTATTACTAAATTAGGACTAATTTAATAATTTATTACTACTTCCATTTTATTTGACGCCAGATATCGCATTTAAATCTCAATTATTAATTATTAATTACTTTATTTTAATAAATATGTAAATTTATATCATTATTCGCTAAAATAGTTTCATAATATTATTTTCTTATAATTTTTGAACCTATAGTTTAAGAATTATTAATAAATAAAGCTACATCTCGAGCATGCCGAAAACGTAAAATAAAATAAAAACCGAAAGGAGATTAGATTCCGCTTTCTGCTGATGCATGCATATAACAAAACAGCTATTAAGAGCCCATGGGTTAATTTTCTAAATCTGTAGACCGTCCAAAGTATACAAAAAAAAAAATATTGACGCTACCATAAAATTTAGTTTATATTGTATTAATCTTTCGATGTAAGACTGCATTATTGCGTTTTGAGGCGATTCGAAAAAATACTGCAACACTACACCATAAAATTTAGCAGCTGAGAAAATCAAGAATTTGTAATTGTTGCATCATCCTCAGACACCGAGAAGAATGAGATTATACATTAATTCTTAACCTACAATCTATCTTAACAGCTACTGCTCTTTCTAGTGTCTAATGAACTAAGTTCAGACTAGACAACTCTAATCTCCGTTTACTTTTACGGTGGCCGTGGTACCATCACCGATCAGCACCAGCACGAGCATTTTGGGCGCGGACATGTTAACGATGGAAATTTACAGGAGCAATTGCACCAACAAGAACATTTGAAGCAGTTGGATTTAAAACAAGAAACACACGATGAGGACTTCGGTTTGCAGCCTGTGCATTTTGGCCACCAGCAACATGTTTCGGAACCATGTTTTTTACCTTCTTGGGAAGTAGGCTTCATTCTGCAGCACCTATTAGAAGAACTGGTGGAAGTAGAATTTGACCTTTTTGGCAACCTTAGAGTCTGGCGGATCTTACGGAGTCTGATTTCAGTAGTCACCTTCTCCATTTCGAACACAAACTTGCAAAGGTGGCGGGCATAGTCTGGGTAAAGCTCCAAATCGCAGTGTCCACCTCCTTTAATCCACAAGGGTTCATATGCATCTTTGGCCATTTTCCATAATCCTTTACCATGCATCCAATTCACAACATCATCATCAGTACCCTAACATGATATAAATAAGTTCAATCAGGCAATACACCATAGACAATTTTTCTCAACCGTCGAAGGAATGTTGTTGACAAATTGCAACCTTATGAGGGCCAATAACATTGGTCATAAGCTGGCCGAATAATATAGCAAGAACCAGTAACATGAAGTGTAGAGGCGTAGAGTGCTATTTAAATTTGCCTAGATCAGATTGTAACAAAACTCACCATCTAACAATTTATGAATGGCTATTATTAAAAGTGATGAAGTATGGAAGATCTGAGTATGGACGTCATGAAATATAGCACTTGCAAACCAGTTTGTCAGTTCTTGTACAAGTCTATTACTCAGAGTTGATTGAAGTATCTCGCATATTTCCCCATCACGAGTCACTCAATGACATCTCAAAATTGGAAGTCAACAAACACACTTGCAACTACTAGGTCTCTGACCAATCACTGTGGTATCCTTTAACTTTCCTCATATCATTTTGTTATTCAAACTTCATTCATGGATGAACATGACAATAATCATGTGATAAAAGTACACGACAACACAAAAGCAAGTCAAAACAGTTTACCCTCTTTCTCTTCTACTTGAATGATATTAATAGACATTCAAAAATGTAACTTACCTTGTAAATGTCACAACAGAAAGAGCACTTCACATGACACATAACACGAATGCCAGATAGAATGGCACTGTGTAGAACTACCCCTCTTAATCTGGGTAATTTAGCTGCCAAATGCAATGTTGGGCCACTTCCAACAGACTGTCCATACAGAATGATATTTTCTTGGCTGATCCCGTAGTCAGTTTCAAGACACTGATAGACCGCTTCTATGTCTGCGTATGTGTCAAGTTCGCTGGGCTGGAATAAATAAAGAGGAACACTTTTTTATTTCCCAGCAGAAGTATCAACCAAAGATCCCACAGGGCAATTGAAGTTTTAACAAGTTCAATAGGATTATAGGAATTAATGCTGCAAATATATGATTAAGAGAACTTAGATCAAAAGGCAACTTTGATGTCTATAGCCATCAGTCATAACTTTCAGAACCGACAGTGGATCACCGACTAACTTACTACAATCGAATTAACACATTAACTTAATATAAGATGGACAGGATTAATAGTACAAATTTGTTAAAAGTTTCTGGGTGTTCAATTGAACGCCCGCAAAGGTATTTTCCTTTAAGCTGCTGTCCACCAGTGATTCTCCTAGGTCAACACAAATAGTTTTCCAGTACCATGGCACAGACCCATAATTTCAATGAAGGGATTGAATGCAATGAGATACTCAATACATATGCTGGTGGAATGAAGTGTACCTTCCCAGATGAGGCACCATAGCCAGAGTAATCATATCTGCACGTTTCAATGGAACAGTTAAGATCAGAACAATGCTTCAACAAATCTTAAGAATGCTAAAAATGAACTCTTAACAATAATTTCTGTAACGTTGTCTTTATGAAAACCCAAATGTTGCAAAAAAACATACGGTTTCTCCTTCAGATTAGAAGGACTTAAGCTATACGGATTACTTCGGAAGATTTCATAGTTGTAATTTTCCATGAATCATTTCAAAAACTTGGTTAAACCTAACAAAATAAATCGATAGGATGGCTTATCAGTAAAATTCACCATTTACCAAATCCTGCCTTTGTCACACAGCAACAATTGACAACACTAATTGAAAGCTGTTAATCCATAATACAATTTCCATTCAAGCCTTAAACTTTAAGGGTTTGTTTGTTTTTCCAATTCCATTTGTATAAAGATTCCTCCGATTCCATTTCATTCGGTTCAAACAACAAACACACCTTAAGATTTCCAATTGAAATGACAAAAAAGGTGAAATCATTATGAACCAAATGACAAAAATGATAAAAGAAAATCAGAACCTCTCCACTCCAAGGAGAAAAGGTTATTGAATGAAACAAGTAATAGCCTAATAGGATTACAAGATTCCCATAAAAGCAAATCCACTTTTTTGTGGACTGAAAATGACTAAGAAAGCGACTTCAACACAAAAAATGATTCCAAGTTCATATTTTTACCAATAAAAATCTTTACAATACTGTAATAAAAGAACATTCCAAAAAGTGAACTAAGAAGACAAGACCCATACACACCAAACATAAAGTTGACAATACAAATATGTCACACTATGCCAACATTCATAAACATAACTTTAGTATAAAATAAATTAAATAAACACTTCCTTCATTTCATAAATACCTTACAGTTTGTTTTTCAATAGTCAAGAAATTTAACTTCGTAAGCTTAACTGACAGATATAACTTGGATTTCAATAGAAAATATCATGTTTATAGTCAATTAGGTCGAAATCCTATCTTTTGATATATATTTCACCAAATATTAAGCAAAATATACAAAAATATGAGTACATAATTTTAAAGGTCACCATCAAAGCTCAAAAGTTGACAATCTTTTTGGGATGGAGGAAGTTCTAACTACTAAGTACATAAATAAATCAGCTAAAATGTACTACAAAGAAAATCTGGACAAACAATTTTACACACAGGAATTTTTCGAAAAATCTAATTTTATTAAGCATTTTTTTATAATTATTCTTTCAAAAATTATATTATATCCCTAAATTTTTATATGTTTCTTTATAAGTATGATATAAAGTAATCCTCCCTTTATATAAAAATCATCGTTTCGCCACTGATTTTGCACATACCCAATAACGTTGACTCTAAGGTTGACTTTAAGCTGAACAAAAAGGTCATAAAGATGTCCCAGATCAGCAGCATTTCCATGAGAGTAAAGCAAAGTGAGCCTAGCATAAGGATTCTTTAAATAAAATGCAACAATCTTGTTGCCTCTTTTTGTATCAAGAAATAAAATATCAAGTGAAGGGTCATCATTTGGACCACAAATGGACAAAGAAGAGGTGGTTTTAAGGGCTACAAATTTGCCATCATGCTCCCTTTTCTTGATTTTGTAGGTGGGTGGTGTTGGGGGGAAAAATGCTAGTTTTGCTGCAAGATGGGAGATTAGACAACCCATTTTCTTGATTTGTTTGACTATGTTTCATACCACGAAACATCAACTGTTTGACCAAGTCATTTATGCATGTATGTTGTAATGAAATGTGAGATTAGTTTTTCTAGATTTGTTGTTTGTGTTTGTTTTAGTATGTTTGAAAGTGTTTTAGATTCGTTGAGTGAAAATAGATTTGGTTGCTTAGTTTCCATTATGTGGTAAAACTATTAATCACAGGCTTGAAGAGTGTTCGATTTAGTGGCGAAAAAAAAAAATTATATAGAGAACGAATAAACTTATATTATACAAATGAAGAAAAATATACATAATAATTTAGAGGGGAGGGGAGGGAACAACTGATTTTTTTCATAAATGAATGGTAAAAGTAAAAATATATTTTCAAAAATTCTAGCTGAGCTATTAATTCGATTCAACAGACGATTCGAAAGTTCAATTCGATGGTTCAACTCGAATCTCAGATTTTAATCGACAATCAATTTTGGTGATTTGTTTGACTGTCTCATACCATGAAACATCAAGTGTTTGGTTGATTCAAAACCAATTTTTCAAGATCTGTAGTTTTGTAGCATGTGTTTGTTTTGGGTTGTTTTAGTGTGCTTTGAAAGTGGTATTAGATTCGTTGAGGTGAAACAGATTTGGTTGGTTTGTTTCGATCGGTGGTAAAATCACGGTTAACAATAAATGTCGGCCTTTTTATCATTTGTTACATTAAATTGGATCGTATATTACATGTTTATAGTTTGTGTGACAAATTATATTCGGTTAATAAAATGATACGGAGTATATTTTGATAACAAAATATTTATTAGTATTAATTGTTGCATTTTATTATCACTTTCAGTTTTAAAAATTCATATCACTCCATGCTTTCATTTACCACATTCGATCATTAATGTTTAAAACCCCACCCAACTCGCTATTTCCGTCCAATTTGGATCAAGTAATTTGTGAAAATTGCTAGTTAGTTTTAAATAATGTGTAATTTCTGCCCATACATTAAACTGTACTTAGAATTAGATTTGGGGGATAATTTCAAAATATAAAAAATAATGGATATCTATTTAAAAAGTCCCACCATCTTCTTTCAACAACCCCACTCCGATTCCACATTCATTTTACCCACCCCTCTTCTCAAATCAACATATCGACCTCTTTCCCCCACCCCACACAGATCCAACGGTAAATGATTATGCTGTTAATTTTTCACGAATGATCTACGCAATTAAACTTGCAAGGTATCTGCTTCAAGGGTCATCCATGTACTAGATCTTATTTCATGTTTTTGTTTGGACTTAAAAGAACCCAAGAACTAATTAAGTGAACTAGACTCTGATACACATAAAGATCAAAACTTTGAAAAAAAAAACCAACTAATTAAGTGAATTAGGTTCATATACACATAAAAGTCAAAACTTTGAAATATTGATTCCTTACCCATGTTGAGCATTGTTCTATCCAGTGTATTAGTCGATTAGTTTGGTTTGTCTTCGGTCGGTTATGCTCATCTATTGATGTAGTTGTGGTTAGCTTGTAATAGTTATCGGATGGCTAGTTATTCTCTTATTGATTACTTAGATTAGTCATTCACTTGTAATAGATAACAAACTCCTTGTATTGTATGATTATCTTCTATATATACACAACTACTCATCACAATTGTGATTGAGCCAGAATTATCTTTGCCATATTAGCTTTCATGCAGACGAGCAAGAACAACTGGCCTTAATTCTTAAACATCTTTCACTGCTTTTCTCGTCCAGTGCTAACACTTTCCGGCAAGTTTTCTTTTCTTTTCTCACCTCCCTTATCTATTATCTTCATGTCTACTTCAGCCGGTTCCTCTACATCGGCGAGTTATCGGTTGTAAGTGGATTTTCAAAACTAAGTTACATTCTGATGGTTCTATCAGCGCCATACGATTAGCGTCTAAGGCTTTAAACAACTTCCCGGTGTTGACTACGATCAAACATTTTCTCCGGCAATTAAGCCTACTACCATTAGCCTTATTCTTAGCTCCAGCAACACGAAAAATTGACCTATTCGCCTTACCTTGACATAAAAAATGCTTTTTCTCTAATGGTCATCTTGTCAAACAAATTTATCTCTAAACAACCTCCCTGGTTCACTCATCCTGATTTTCCCGATCATGTTTGTCGTCTTCGCAAGTACCTCTATGGCCTCAAGCAAGCTCCTCGCACTTGGTTCCAAACCTTCTCGTTCTTTCTTTTCGACCAAGACTTTGTCCAAAGCAAGGCGGATACTAGTCTTTTATCTTCAGAGCGCCTCTTGGGCTTTGTCTTTCTATGAGCGGCTTGATGGAGAATATTTATCACGCCGAGCTTAGTTCACTCTTCTTACCCATCAGGTCTCAAATGAATTTATTTTCTCCCCTCACCAGATTGGGGTCCTTTCACTTTATTTCTTGGGGATTCGTCCGCCGCTCATCCGACTCTCTTCTCTCCTAACAAAAATATACTCGGGACCTCCTCAATAAATACGGGTTCTCGTAACGCAAATACAGCTACAACCCCCACTAGGTCCCGACTCACCTCCTCCCCGTTGTCAAGCGCCTAACAATCCTTCTGAGTTCCGTCAACTTCTTGGTGCCCTTCAATACTTGTGTATTACTCGCCCAGACATTACATATGTTGTTAATAAGGCTTCTCAGTTTATGTATGGGCCCACTTCTATGCATATGACTGCTGCTAAACGCATTCTTTGTTACTTCCTAGCATAAAGTCACACTAAGCATCGTTGGGCATGCCTCTTACTAACTTACGTGTGCACACAGCATTCTCGATTGGTCAAAGTTAAAATTTCATTTCATGCCCAATTCTCACAGGTATCAGATCTTTTCGTGACAATTTAATTACATGGTCCTCCTGGGGCGTGACGTTGACTGCCCAAGACTTGGTGCCGAGTATCAAGAAATTTGCCTCTGACCACAACGGAACTCACTTCGATACAATTTTTTATGTGATTTACGATCTCACGCTTCAAGCCCGTGGCCTATCAGATAATATTGTTGCTACCTACTTGGCCTACACCGCGATGCATTCTCGACTAAGCACATTAGTATCGGGATTATCATTTTGTTCGAGAAAGCTGTCAGAGGTGCCTTACGAGTTGTTTGATTTCCGGTAAGGCGTAAAGCGGATGTTTTGGGGAGGCGGGGAGGGATTCCGGCTATGTTGATTCGGTATAGTGGGGCGGATGTTGGGGGCTGTAATGGGCGGTAGGTTGTTAAAAGACATGTAATTTTTTAAATAGATACCCGTTACTTTTTATATTTTGAAATTGTCCCCAAAATCTAATTCTAAGTACAGTTTAATGTATAAAAACTAACAGATCTCACAAATTAACGGTCAAATTGGATGAAAGTAGCAAGTTGGGTGGCTTTTTAAACATGAACAATCGAATGTGGTCGGTCTGAAATATATGGAACATAAAATTGAACAATCGAACAATCGAACTAAAATTGAACAATCGAATGTGGTCAATTTAATTTTGAATCCATGTGTCACTGTCAATAAATGGAATATAAAAATCATCGAACTAAAATATTTAATTGAAACATTCTTATTGTTTATCATGGCAAAATCATAGATTGAATAGGACAATAAATCACAACTAGATGCAAAAATTTCTATATTTTGACCTCACCAACAAACAATGCCATTGAGTTTATTATAGTCATGCTGCAGGTTCATTGGAAGGACTAATTCTAAAACAATTTTTACTCATTTTTTTAACCGAGACACTACATAGCATGATGAATGATCCTACCTTTACTTCTCTGTTCTGAGCAGTGAGAACAACTCCTGTACAACGCTCACCCTCTTCCCCTGGAATACAAACCAGACATCTTCGAACACCTGACTTCTGTGAACTCGGAACCCTCTGAATCAATGCAAGTCAAAATCAGACTCCGTTCGAGGAGCTAATTAATCGCATAAAAAAGTGCACTAGTTCTACAACACGATACCCAAGTAACACTTCAAATTCTTTCCCCAGGCCGTATTCCTTCCAGCATCTGAAGTTGGGTATTTAGGATGCAAGCAATTATTATTTGAGTATTCGACTCAGGTTTGAAACTGATAGATTTAGCTGCATAAAGATGGTAATAACGTTAGTAGTGCAAGATCGTAGAATAAGCAATGAAACCTTTTAAAATATGCATATGAAATTGGGTAGTTATGAAACAATTATGTCAACAGATTTCAACTCAAGTAAGAAATCGATGATAGAAATGTTGGTAGCGCACTCATAAAATAAGCAATCCAACCTTTTGAAATATGAATACGTCATTTTCAGGTACACAGTATTAAGACAGACGCATAATTAGCTATTGCCAAGGTTGGGACAAAGAAACTGCAGATGTTGATGCCTCTAGTCCTTGTTTCCCATGGATGGCAGATTTTAGAATGCTGTATTGTCGACTGACGGACTCGTATAAGGCCCTTGTGTAAACAGTTCTAGCCTGCATGAGGAAGCAGCTGTGTAAAATCAAAGATGGAAGGTGTAGAAGACAGAATGGGACAAACATGTTTATTATGGAATATTAAGAAAAGACACAGTTTGCACGGAGAGAATTGATGATGATACTATGATAGACAACAATAAACTAGAAACTAACCTCTTCTGTGTCTTCCAGAGCTCCAGCAACTTCATGGAAGCTGATATTTTGTCCCACAGATATTCCAACTCCATGAAATGATATAACTCTTTTCTCTCCAATTTCTTTCTCCACCTATGACAAACAAAAGTTAGAAGAAGACCTGACCATCAATAACAAAAATTGTGGATGATAATACCTGAGCGGGAGGAGGCATCACATCATAACACAAGATAGCTAATGGATATATATTACCAGGAACCCCAGCATATTCAACAAGCCTTCTCATATTGTCAGTAGCAGAAGTATCAAAGGGTGCCTGGACCAACCATAACAATAATTAATGAGTGAATTAAACTGAAACAGTGACCCAATTGAGATATCATTTCATCAGGTGTTACATTGACGTTTTTTCTTTTTTTACATAATTAAGGATACAGAGAAGACACTAACTATAAATTTAGAACAGTAAATAAAAAGGCTAGAAACTATTCACTAGCGAAATAAAGGCAGAAAAGATGCAAAGGAATAGAGTTTCACGAACGCGACTCTACGTGTATTAGGAATAGATAGAAAACGAATGGGGGAGTCACAGAAAAGTTAAAGTAAAATTATAAAGGGTGGCTATGATGGAGAAAAACTATATGTGAAAAGTATAGAGCTAATAATCATGATCACTTCAAACTGATGGGCTTCAGAAACCAAGAATCTTACTGGGTGCCACTCCTTTGTGAGAGGGTCTGGGCGGTCCCTTCCACCACTTGGTGCAATCCATATTATTTTTGATCCACCCCTGTTTAAAGTATATGAAACGAATAAATTAGCAAGATTTCTCAAAGAACATGCAAACCCAATGAAAGTTGGTAGCAATAAGGAACTAAGGTACAATATGCAACCAAAAGAAAGGGTTCCATAATCAATAACATGTAACCCTACATACATTTTGTCCAAAATTTACCTCAAAAGCAAAGCCATCTCTTTTAAACTTCTCGTGTTTGCTCTTTTTTTCATCTCTACAAGCTCCGGAACATCATTCATGTGTTTTCTCGAATACACACATAACAGATTCCTTCATAACATAAGCTAAATGAGCTGTAATGATCTTCACAGGAGAATTCAAGTTTCTGAAAAATGTTAAAAATTGGAGCACCTGCCCATACTAAAGGGTTTGCAAAGAGGATCTGTAACAACTCTATCTCCAGCCACATAAATCTACATAACAATATCATACATTGGAAAAAAAAAATCAGAATATGGAGATGGCAAAAATCCAAAGAAGTATGCCAAGTTCCACAGAAAATTGCCATGACCAGTTTCTCCGCAAGTTTAGGATGTGTTGATTCCAGTAACAATGCAATAACAGCTGGGTCCGCTTCTGTTTGGTGGTTAGACATCAAAATAACGTTCTCACCCTGCATTGGTGAATAGATTGATACACTGGGTTTAGTTGCAGAGATCTTTATGTTCCTTTATTATATTTATATATATGAAAGTGAAATTAATATTCATAATAAGTGAAATAATTTCAATAGACCAAATTTGGTATTGCTTTAAAAAAATTCCAGGGACAACATGGCAGCGGGTCCTGGCGCACTTCATTTTGAAACTATATCTCCTCTACCTTCATCTTGTGCAATTTTACTTATTAACAAAACCAGTAGCCATCAGAGCTTTAAACCATACTACCTTATTATAACTATAAAACATTTTTATTTTTCATCAAGAGGCTGCCACACGAAGATCTTAGCACTACAGGATTAGCACATAACTATCAAGCAAGACTTATGAGAACACCAAATAGAGTATCATTTATAAAAGAGCCTAATCGTGGGAGTAGTTCTTATGTATTGAAGTTACAATTTGGTACACTTTAATGATGCACATGGAATGAATGAATTATACTTTTATCCTAAATACTTCAACAATTGATGGTTTATTAATTTATCTTCTATTTTTCAGAGACTTTAACGATACAATTTCAAAATGGTATTCTGAAATATCATTTTGTCTAGATTGGTGCCAAAACTGAGGCATATACTTCTCTATATGATAGTCTCAGACGGTAAGAAATAGTGAAGATGCATTTCCATCCAACGACCATGTAACAAGCATATGGAAGAAGTATGCACCTGGTGAAGCTTCTCTTCCATTTCAGAGAAAAGAGAGATGTTACCAACGTATGAAGTCCTGAATAGTAAAAATTATCAAGTGTAGGAGTTTCAGATGAAGGGTGTGAAAACATCAGAAGTTTGACAATTAAACCCTTGTAATATATGAAGAGTTGGTCTAGTAGGTTCGCCGTACCTGAAATCAATCAATGGACGGATATAATTCTGGCCAAACATAAAGTAGTCGAAAGGTTCTCGAATAGCTTTGTGGTATGGGGAGAACTCAAATGGCTCCTGACATAATAGTTTTAACACCAGTACATAAATGGTTAACAACAAGATATGTGATATAAAGATGCAGAACTTACATCACTTATATATGTATAACATAACTAGTTGTGTGACACTATTTGCAAATCTAAACAGAGAGTAGATGTAAATACATTACCCTCACATCCATTAGAACACGATTCAATGTAACACTCATGTTAGATAGCACAACTTCATCAGCCTTTGGATTATCACTTTGAAAAACCTGATAGGAAAAGTGTGTCAAAAAATAGTCATTAACTAATAGGTAATTGCTTTCAGATCTAGCAATTATACCAAACAAATAGTAAAAATGAACCTTTAAAGGCTCAAAATCAATTTTACAGAATGAATCGAAAACATTATCCCTGAGAACAAATAGACAATGACATAAGTACACTACATGTGGAAGTAACTAGACTAAGTGCAGATGAATTAATTTACTGCATTTTGGTAGTTGTGGTACAATTCCTCCATGGTTTGAGCGATATGTAAAGGCAGTCTCCCAGCTTCTGCTTCTTTTCTAATGCCAGAAAGGAGATCTGTAAAAGTAGAATTAAGAATACAGATGGAAGAACACTTTCAAGAACAAAAGATAACAAAAAAGGTGCAATGTAAAGGATGATAACAATCTACATTCATGTTATGAACTCGGTAACGAAGTCAAAAGCCAATCTTAGCAGCCATTGGAAAACGAGGCAAGAGGGGAAAGACCCATAATTTATAAACTCAGTTTTTTCAAGTCCTTATCTTTCCCCTTGCTCATTACATTTCCTGCCTATCCGTTTCGTTTCATTTATTCAAAATATTCAGAAATATATTAGTTTTGCCTCTCTAACAGTTGTAGGTGAATTACAACAATGAAAATCTGAAACAAATCAACTCATGTTTCAGTAGACAAGTCCAGCTTTCTGACTTACTATACTACTCGGAGCCAAAATATTCGTTTCGCAACCACATACCTATTAGCTCTCCTTATATTGAGCAAGCAGAAAGGTATTTACAACGTTAAAAGCAAAGGTTTCACAAAAAAAATTAATCCTTTAGTATCTTATAATAATAGATCCACGCTTATTTGAATAGTTAAGCTTCGATCACTCATCCTCTTATTCCCATAACTCATATCATTATCCCAACTGCTTAAGATCAAAAGGATTAATCCTCATAAGCAACAAATTCAAACCAATTGAAGAAGGAGTCGAACGTACAGGATCCTTCTATCAAGCAAACAGTACAATATTATTATTATATGAGGATCTCATTATCTAATTACAAAATCAATGCCTACAAATCAATATCAATTCCACTAGTTGTCCAAAGTATTCCTGATCAGATGATAAAAATTCAGTAACTTTAATTGTACACAAAATGATTGTTTAGACTTAAAAATGATCCGTTTCCATTATCTTTACATTTTTGTCCCTATAAAGTTCCAATTTTTTTTAAAAAAAAACTATCACAGTCACCTCTAACTAATGAAGGTCAAAAGAAAAAAATTGCATACTTTAGTGTAAACAATGGAAATAGTTTGAAATGTATTTTTCATCAAGTAACATACAGTACAAACAAAAATATCTACGATTAAAGTTTAAAAGGTACAACTATCAAAAAGTCAAAAGTGGACAATCTTTGTGAGATGGAGGTAGTACATTAATACGGATATAGTATTTCATAATAAATCAAAAGCGCACATTGAGAAATGAGTCATTTCGATTCTTAACAATTACTACGTCCTGTTTCCATATCTTACGTATTCCATACTAAAACCAATTGATTGATTATAGATGGATAAAACCAGTAACTTATCAAACGAGTAAAAACCAGCTTGTATGCTTTGACATGCTTAGTCTATTGTTTTTTAGTTGTCGTTATTGTCATTTGCACATAGATATTAGATTAATTAAATAAAACGTAGTAAAAATTACATTGAAAGAATAACAATAATAAAAAATAATGAAAATACATTGAAAATATAGAATTCCGATTTTATATACTAGAATAAAAACGAAGGGAGGGAGTGGGTAGTGTGACGGTTTTACACTTTTTAATAAATAAATGAGTAATGATTAGTAACCTTGTCCAGAGGTTGCATCGAGGAATGTTCTAGTGTGTGAGAGCTCAGCAGAAGCGGAAGCGGAAGCAGTAATATGAATGGATGCACGTGCGGAGTGGGAGAGCAGCACGTGCCGACGCCTAGTGGATAAAGCAGTTGTACTAAGGACGAGTGGGACCCTAAGTTTGGAGGACGAGGAGGGGGGGATGTAGGAAGATGATGATGGTGAACAACAACAAGGTGGAGAGATTATCATATTGTAATTAAATCAGCCTTTGATTCTACAGGATTGTGTGATTGGAGGAAGCAAAGATGGAAAGGGGTGCTTTTGGAATAAAAGGGAGAAGTATGTGCCTTGGGATGTGAATTTTAGGATTTTATCTTATATCAGTTTTTTCGGAGCAATCTTCACTTAATTATTTATGTTTACATAATGTAACTCTCAAAACATTTTTAAAAGAAATAAAACAAAAATTAGAAATAAATATGGAATAATAAATCGAAACCTCGGCCGAATATTTTTTGTTTCAACTTGAGGTCCCTATGAAAATTTTAGAAATTATAAAGGTTAGGGGTACATATAAGAGTATGGCTGGGCTTTAGGAGGCGCATGATCTTAATATAATTTGGTCTTCATAGCGGCTAAATAGTAAATACAACTTTATTGGCTTATCGTTTCGATGCCGTGTCTTACCACCGTTATCAAATGTGCATGGCGTCTTCACCCATTTCAGGCTCGTTATAAGCGCCCGAACTCCAATCGCGCTATCACCGACTTCATACCGGCCCCTCCAGACTTTCCTCCACAAATGCAATGCCACCGTTCTGATACGAGCCCTAGCAGCGCCGCCTCAAAGCCAAATCTCTGAATCTCGCTTAGCATTATAAGTTCAGCTATATACTAATTGTTAGACAATTAGTATTTTAGAATTTAAGCGTATTGACATTAGAGGATTCTGATGACCAGCTAGAGTCGCTTTCGTAATCTATATATTAAATATAATATTCAGTACATATTATTTGATATATTACTTGTCAATTAAAATGCAAATTCGCATGAAGCGATGGCAAAGGCATATAATAAAATGTATTATAAAAACTTAAGAGTATAAAGTGAAACGTGAAGGAAACATTCGGGACGGAAAATCGAGTCACGAGAACTCGAGCTCGGCTCGTTTGGGGCGGTGGAGTAGATAGGATTTTGAGGAGTTTTTATCTCGCCAGAAACTCATGTTTGCTATATAGCGACACAATTAAACACAATTACAATCTAATACTCATATTTTGATTTTCATGAAATCAAAAATTCTCTCCATCTAACCTAGAATGGCGACCCACTTAGAGAGAAGAAAAACCTGAGTCTTTCTTAAATGCTTCGATTTCTAATTTATACTTTAATCGTTCTACAATGGCGTCACGAGTAGTTCGGGTAATTCTTTGATGTGGGCGATCTCTTGGGAGTACTACTTGGGTAATTGTGAAGAACAATCAATTCATTTTGCCAATACTCATTGATATTGTCCAAAATAAGGTACACAACATGGCCAATTTTGTTTATTGTTTTTAATACAATCAGCGACCCCCAGGATTCTTATCAGTTAAGTTTAAGAACTTAATTATCGTTTAAAAAGAAACACTGCTTGAGTGGTCTCGGAGCTCGAGGATGCATGATTACAATTATGTAAACAAGCATGAAAATATTTTTGCTAAATTTTGGACTGTTTTGCATGTTTAATTTGGTTTTATGATGTTTTTAATTCTTGTTAATGAATTATGTTAATAAAATAATTAAATATGATTAAAAGTTAATTATTTTTGAAATATTTTAATGTGAAAATTTTTCAAATAATATTTTTGATTTTTAAGAAATTTTTTGGATTTTTCTGAATTAGTTTTATCTCAGTTTATTAATTGAAGCAGAAACTAATCATCGATTAATTACGAGATTGTGTTAAGCGAGAAAAATCAACGAATTGAGTGCCTCGTCGGCTGATTTGAGGTGTGATGTGATGTGTGATGGCGTCGATACCCCAGGGCGGCATTCGGCATTTCTTCGAAGTCAAGCGGAGGTTATTTCGAGATTGAAACCTAAACTCGGCCGGAATCGGTGCGGATTGGTGTGACCGTGGTGCCATGTGGATGACATGTGTCTTGACATGTAGCATCCACCTATGCGTCCTTATCCGTCGACTCTAGCGTGGAATGCGGCGTCACGTCGCGTGTGCGCCACGTCGAATGCGTTGGCATGGCGTGGCAAAAGCTGATCGGATTTGGGTGCAGTTGGGTCAATGATTGGTCACACGTTGGACTGATCCGGTTGGCTTCTTAGGCACCTTGTTGGAGCCACGCAGCGGTTTCAGGTTTCTATTTAGTCCGTTGGTTGTTAAATGGATCAATTGAATTTTAGTTTGATCAAAGGAATTGATTAACGATCGATTTTTACAAAATTGATTTATTGGATATGATTGAATTGAATTAGTTTAATTCTCGATGAAAATTATTTTTAACAATTATTTTTAATCATATTATAATTAGTTCTAATTAGATTAGATTAAATGTTAATTGTTTCTTAGAATCAATTAAAGCTAATGGACTTAGGCCAATTAAATTCTAATTTTGATTAGATTTAATAATGATATTTCGAATTCGATTTAATTAGGATCGAGACCTAAAATTATTAGATAAATAGAGTTTCGAGTTATGACATAATTTAAGGATTAATCATCGTAAAACTAGAATATGATAGATATTTGATAGGTACATTTAATATTAGATATTAAATATACTAGGATTAGATTACTAGTGACTTTAGCACTTAGACAAATTAAATAGTTTATTTCATTTGATGATTATTCTTGACATGCAATGTGTCCTGTTCATTATTGCTTCATCCATGCACTGTATGTTTTAAATATAATATTGATTATTTATAAATGCATAATATAATATGATAGATATTTGATGAATGCCTTAGGATTTTGTGATATATTATTATATTATAAAAGATAATATGACCTAAATACTATTTTATTAAGACGTTTTAGTCTTGTATTTAATAGAAATGTATTAAAATTTGAGATTATTAATCATAATTAAGTTATAATTAATTATAAGCTATTAATCCACCTTAAAGATAGGTCAACAGGAAAATTATTTATGGAACTAAAAGTTAAGAAATATTTTCCACTAATAATTATATCACAACTTCCAATAAAGTATTATATTTTTCCTTAAGACTCATGGGTGTATTCTTTTAGCTTGTTTGATCGATATACCTGACATGTCATAAGAATTAATAAAATATAATAAATTCCACATAATAAATAAGCAGTTAATGTCGTACGAAATGTAAGTCGGAATCAAATCAACATGTGCGTAGGCGATACTAGTACGGCGGACATGTCACATCACGGGATGCCCGTTCCCGTAGGATGATCTAGCTTCGTTCAAGAACTCGAGCTTACATTTTTCATTACGATTCACGTTCTTGAGTGCGCTGCGGTGATTCGGCCAGTTGACATGAGAGATTGCAAATACAATCTGGTTGAATTTTTTTTTGGTAATCGAATTATGATAAGTCATAATAAGCGTGATGGTAATAACTGGCTTTGTGGTTTAAAACGAAATGTTATGCGTGCTGCCATTCGTTTTAGGTTACGTAAGTTCTTGGCATACTTTGTGTGTTTAGTGGGATTGTAAACACTAGTATAATAATTCTATTATCAGATTATAGAATACTTATGACATATAGATTAAGTTGTTAACTTATGTATTTTGTACTTGTAGTTCGGTGTGAGTCTCGTTTCCCCATTGGCGTTTTTGATCCGATCACGAAGAGATGCTTATGCTACGCAGCCATAATTTTCATATATGAGGTCGAAGTTTTGAGAAGGTTCTAACCCGCGAGGCGAACTGAGTATGTGTTGCTTAATGAAACAGAAGTTCTGAAGGATTCGGATCACCATGAGAGACAGTAAACGACTCGACGATAAATAAGGAATCAAGGAGATGATAGATATGGTTATCCCTAACACATTTCATTACACGTGTGGAGTTACTATTAATGCAGAATCTGTGATAATAGTACCTTGATATTTTATCTTTACTTCTTGGGCGAAAGTAAAGTTTGTGATTTGAACCTAATGGATAAGCATAATATTTAAACTTAATGATTATCTTAGCATGTTTGTGTAAATCAATACTTATTAAGGTTATAAGGAGTTAAGTTATATGAAGTTCGGTAATTATTCTTATTTTAGCGTAGAAATTATATCTGGCAGCTTTAAGCAATGAAAATAAAAACCAACAAAAGACATAATAAGGTGGAACATTTTTCATTTTAGTCTAATATTTACCAGTTACAGCGAAAGCTATATAAAAGAATGAGGCCTACAATCAGAGGCAGCAATTGGACATTGAAATGAGAGGTTAGTGAGGAATACCTCTAACCTCACACCTAAAAAAATAATTAGTTAAGGAATAAATGTACATTAGAAGTCACTTAAGCCCGAAAGCTTCAATCTTCTTCCAGGAAGGAGAAGGTTCCCCTGCCAAAGACTGCAAAAACGCCTGGCTCGAGAACCATCGAATCACTACCAGATTGCAAAGTGCCCCTATTTGAGGCTTGCTGCCTGCACAAAGAATATTAGCCTATAAGTGGTTAAGCTGTCCAACTGCTGCAAGAATTGAGACGTCGTCATGTTAGATCCCTTTAAACAAATGCCAATTAGCAGAGTCGGGTTATGTAGTAAAAGCTATGAACTAGGCCAGCTCCAGTTATCTAATGAATTGAACCGCCCCTCCATTCCAGTCGTGGGGCCTCTGACTTTAAGACGCTTTGGACCAATTTCAAGAATAGGGGATTCCCTTAAAGTTCTTCCAGACTCAAGCCGGAAACTATCACAGCTGTGATGATCTCTACTTTTGAGATTTGCTTCACCATTTGTTACTTTCTTAATCTTAATAGAAACCGGGATGGTGCCTCCTCTGGTAGATCTACCCCTTACTATTTCGTGAGAGGCTTCTCCGGTACAGGTCGCATCAGCGGCAGGGGTATGGTTTAGATGAACATTGGCAGATGCCATATAGTCAGACACCTCCAGTTTTTTCAACCTTCCTTCAGGTAGATGTTTCTTTAGTCTTCTAAATCCCTATCGCCAGAAAATAGAGAGAGTTAGTTTATTGAAACATATAGCACTAGAGGTAAATATCTTGGAATTTATGAGCTTCCTAAAAAGTGCCTTCATAAGATTACTGACTAAAATAAATCCAAGCTTAGAAGAAAGGGTCAGAATCAGTTTAATTTCAATTATATCTAATACTCTCTCTATTTGTGTAATGCTAAATGAAAAATAAGTGATCATAAGGATTGCTGAATTGAAAAATCCTTCCAAACATTGATTGAAGCAAAATTTATCCAACCCAGTTTTTTGTTTCAGTAAAAGAATTGATAAATTCCAAACTCAGCTGAGCAGTTTTGGACTAGAAAAAAATCCATTTTCCTGGTCTTCTCACATACCTGGTTACTAAAATTTACAGAGTCCGAATCATGTGCAAGTCGCAGATCCAACCTAGAAGAAGGCCGCCGTTTCACCCTGAATACTTCTGAATCTGACACGTCACTTTCTCCATTTCCTGAACATACTCTGCCATCTAAACCATCACTTAGCTTCAACGAATTGTAGTTGCTGTTCCCCATCATCTATTAGAAAATGCAGAATGAATTAATGGTACACCACGTCACCAACGAAGCAATGAAGCAATTGAGATTTGAAAAGATCTGACAAACGAGATAAGATATGATATGAAATCATACATCATTGTTGGAAATGGCAAGACCATTGCTTCGCCCAACATGAATGGTTGAGGATCCAATTGGCATGCTAGAAACAGAAGTTCCTGCCTCTACTGCTTTCAAATTATCTTCATAGTCCATCTCTAGATTTACATCACTAAAGGGCACATAAGCATCATTTTCCGAAAGTGTAAGAAAAAAATCGTCTCCATCTATTTGAGCCTGCTGAATCTCATGCGATAAATCCACCTCCAACTCAAACTTCTTGGCAGCAGCCTCCATATTTTGAATATTTTCCCTCACACAGAGTGTTCTACGACCACCACAAGGTACATTGAGTGATCTCGGATCTGGTTCAGAAGATTAAGATAATAAGAATCAGTCGGATAAACAATAATAAAAGAAAAACTCTGCAATCAAAGAGCTCAGTAAAAGTTACATGAGAACGTACCATGACGAAGGCACACAGGGTGCAAGAAGCAGTTGCAATTCATGTAAGCCACATAGCAATCACGTTTGCATATGCTACAAAGAATAGTCCCGTGGGAAATCAATGTAACACCAAAGCATGCTTTCGTTTTTGCAAGGAACCATCGAGCACGGTGCTGAAACCTCATCAAAGTTACAAAAGAAATTTTAATACTATGATGAGAATTCATCTCCACAGATGAATAACCATGGTCATCCTGCTCCAAGCTCCTATGAAGAAGCATAGCTTCTTTGCAGATAAGTTCCTCATGGGGTAAAAGAGGTACTCTGTTCAGAAGTGCATAACGACGGCTGGCAATAGAACCCAATGGAAACCAATCGCCAATGGCAAAATTAACAGCCTCACCACAGTTAAAACCTGGAAGTGGGTAAGCAGGTCAGAGAAACAGAAAATGTACAGGATCAAATAAATCAATACATAACAGAAAATAAAATGGTAGAAACACTAATAAAACAGAAATTACCATGACTAAATCCAGAATGATATGCTCGGGGAAAGGTAATTACAAATTCACCAGGCTTTTGCACAGCCTTGAATACTGGAACACCATTTTCTGTTAAAATGCGAGGAGGAAACAATGTAGTCTTTCCCAAAAGTACATTAAAAGCTCCATCCTCCCCGTCAGCAGATAGAATGTTGTGATTATAGACATGCTCTCTCACAGCCTTCTCAAAGTCCAGAGCGGCATGACCAGGCACACCATACCAAGTTTTTGCTGCTCCACAATGATGATAGTTAATGCTGTGGAACAAAGTCAGATGGATAAGCCTATATTGGTACAACAGGAGAATAACTTAGGAAAAGAGAAAAGCATACAGTACCTATATAAGTAATGATCCTCCACATGCCAAGCAAACATGCTAAAAAGCATTCCAATGTACAGCATCGGCTCAGTAACTCCCTGAATCAAAACCACGTTTATCAGAAAAAGGGGCTAGGCAGGCGAAATTACCAGAATGCCAAAGGAAATGAGTTGTGTTCATACCGGTATTGGTGTTTCAAGGAGACGTAATACTGATTTGGGAAGCCGAGATAACTTCTGCAAGCACAAAGCAACTGCACATTAGGGCTTGGTGCCGACATGCCAAAATCAAAGGAAAAACAGTAAACTAAGACGGTAAATGATGGGCATAAGATTAGAATACTGACATAAGGAAATAATTGCATTAATTGGAATATGTTTTTGGATGACATTAGATACCAACAATTACGAGGGAAAGGAATATATATCTAGATCAAGGAACCAAAATACAACCATTCACCAAAGGAAGAGACACGAGCAATAAACATTAGCTCGTCTTGAGAATAAAGGGATAGGATTATTATCAATTTTACGTAAACTAAAACCCAAAACGAGTATCATCAATATTATGAAGTATATACTAAACGGTAAAAAGAGAAATTGGCTTCACCAATCAAGCTTAAAAGAACAGATAACAAACAGAACAAAATGCAGATAGCTGTTAAAAGCTTCTCATAAAATAAACACCTTCAGATTCCATTTGCTTTTCCCAAGTGGATCATCAGAAGAAGATGAAAATGCACTACCATCAACATCGCAGGCATATTCAACACTTTTAGTTTTCCCACATTCTATTTCATTCCAAAATTCTTTTTCCATGTATGTAGCAGGAAGACATCCAGAAATAGAGTATCTTCGAGCAAAAACCTTGTTCGCCATTTTCTCGAATTCACGCAGTGTGTAGTTTCTGAAATAAGAATTAGGCTCAAATCATGAACAATACTTGATTAAAATGTTAAGTTGTGAAAGGGATGAAAACTGACCTTCCACTCATGAAGAAGGTGACCTTATCCTCACTATCCCACTCAGCAAGTCGTAGTGGTTGTACCCTAGTAGTAAACTTAAAACCAAGTTTCTCTTTCAGCAAAACTACACCAGCGGGAACAGATGCACTTACAGGGGATACAATCTTGCATATTCCTGGAAAGAAAATGCAGTTAATAGAGAAGCAGGATTTATATAGAATAAAGGACTGCAATAAGCACACTCAAACCATATTTAAACCAGATAGGACGTTTACCAAATCTAGAAGCTTCTGGAGCTATCTTCTGCAAATAAACCAAAGGGTCTTTAAAATCTTCTTTATTGGGATAGTATACAGGACATTCAGGAATTTTCTCTATCCACTCAGAAGTAGAAAACTCAAGTTCCGCACCCTTGATTTTTGAAGAGGATTCTTTGTCATTTGATGCAGTGCCACTTTGCGTAGAAACATCCAGGTTACTCTGTAATCTCGTACCACATGATGCGGATATTTTTAAAGAATCTCCTCTGTCTCTACTGATCATATTGCTAACATTACTGTTATATGCAGAGTCACATGCAGCCTCTCTCTTCAAACGATGAAGCCTTTTACACTTCAAGTATTCCAGCTTTGCCTCCCTCGACATGCAGACCTTTCCTTCCACCTGTACCACGAGAATAACATATAAAACCAAGACCGTACAAGAAGAACATTCAGTATAATTATTATGTTAAAAAGCATACCAGAAAACACTCACTCGTGGCCTTAATAGAGAAAACATTATGTAAATATTACACTTACAAATGAAAATATGTTGACTGATGTAGACAAATAGTTCAAATAAAACATGTAGCCATAGATATTTTAATACATCCGCACATTGTTTTTACATATAATCTGTGCTGCAAAATAAAACACTTGAGAATTTCTTGATAATTACCGCATACAGCTACCTTCCAACAAACAATCTTAAGAAGTTGATAAAAAAGGAAAGCAAACAAAATATTAAACTTAATGACAATTTCTGTGTGAACGACGACTATCACCACAACTACTCACCCGAAAAGGCCTCTCATCTAGTTGAATAATAGAAAAATTGAGTATAGTGAATCTATGAGCCCAAAATAAAAAGGGTCCAATACACAGTTATTATTAGACCAAATTTGGTTCAATATATCACATCTATTGCACAAACATGTCTCTTTAGTTAGAGTCCACCACCAGGAACAGGAATCCTTTCAATAATAAGCAGTGTCGGGGTACTGAAGTTAACAGGCCGACCGTACAAATCCAGACTTTGTTACAACCATAGCATTAAGTTCAAGAATTCAAACAGGGATTAGCGAATAAAATAGTCTAGCCTAGGGGAGACAAGGAAGGGTATACGAATGAGATGCCGACAACAGCAGGCAAATAAATGAAGTAAGAAAATTGATGATAAGGCTAGAAGACAACTTCAACTAATACAGTATCTTCAATAAGATAACATTCTTAAAAACACTATAAAGCCGACAAGGATGATAACTTCATACAACTCAATCATTCAACGGCTGATATCTCAACCAATATCCACAGCAAGATACACCTGATTTTTTCTAGAAAATCAATCCACAAAAGAATTTAACTAAGGTAACGTTTGAAGTACGGTAGCTTACTCAAATAAAACAAGAAAATGTAACAAACAACTTACTCTTCCTCATACACTAGTCTACAAACACACAAAACAGGGAACAAGATGATACTAAGAGGGTAGACGAAAACCGATTCAGTTATGCTGATTCTCTGTAAGAACATCACACTAAGCCTAAAATTAACAGTCTGTTCTTGATAATCATCACCATCACTTGCATTCATCTACGTTCAGCGCAAAAACCATAACTTCATACTTCCTCCATTATTAAAAGATGGTATAATTCTAATTTTGTTGTGTTGACTTTTATAATTTGGACCTCAAATATTTCTTAACATGTAGGTAATATTTTGGTAAAAATATATCAAGATATAGTATTTTCACGATATTTTACTATTAACATTATAATTTTGATTCGGATAATATCACTTTATCAGAATAAATTTACAAAAAAGAAAGAAAGAAAAGTTCATATTATGCATTCATATATTTCTATACCCCAAAACATTCTTGATTACGACTTAACATAATACCATAAAAAATAACTAAATTGGGAAAAAAATAACTCCCTCCATCTCAAAAAGATTGTCCAGTTTCAAGAAATCAACAATAAAAACCCATAAAAGTACAATCTTTTAGACATGGAAAAAGTACATAACTAAGATCATAACTATATAAATAGTAAAGAAAACAAGCCCACATTATGAAAATACAAAATCAAAACTGTAAACAAAATATTAAATATATACTATATATATACAAAATCATGCACTTACCATATTATTAAACAGAACAACAATAGTCCAAGAAAACGGGGATCTATGGCATAAAAAGTTGTTCAAATTGCCCACATTACAATTTCTATATTATAACAATTTTACGGCAAAATAAAGAATTTTCCGGTAATATTTGAATTAATATTATTATGTTTATAGTTGGAGAGAGAGAGAGAGAGAGAGAGTATATGGCTTCGGAAACATGAAAAAGGAGAAAAAGGAGAAAAAGAAGAATACTTTCAAGTACAGATTTCTATTTATAAACGCAACCAATGTACTGTATGACGCTACGGTGTCAAATTTTTTTTACTCCTTAGGGCCGTTAACCATTCGAATCGAATTGGATTTACTCAGCGATTCGGTCGTTAATCAAACCCGATTCGACTAAATCATCGGTTAGTTAAAGAAAGCGAGCGGAATTAAATGAATAAATAGGTTCGAAAAGGATCATTCATGCTTAAATTTAGATTAATCGGATCAGCTTAATGAATTCATCGACGGTTAAGTAAATCGGTTCATTAATCGATTAAGTAATTAATTAAATGGTCGTCGTATAAATTCGTATTCAATTCGGTTTGACTCGTATTTAATTCATTAGGAGCTTGGGATATGTTTGGTAGGTATTTAGTAAAAGAATATTATTAGCAGGTTTAGCAGTGATCGAGGAAAGATTTGAAACGATTTACGAGTCGTTTAGCCAGATCGTAACCCGATTCGTTCATGAACCTAGCGAGTAAGCTTCTTGATTTTTAACGAACCGATTAACGAGCGATTTGCGATTAAGCAGGTTTAAACCCATGACCACTGCTCGTTAGGTGTCAAAAGTAATTGTGTACCTCTTAGATCGTTAGACATTCATACGCCTCGATCCCAATGGTTTGTGAATCGGTTAGATCATGATGACCTAGAGTTCAGATACTAGGAGATCAAAATGTGTGGTGCCCACAAAGAACTCGCTACCAAACAATCTTAGACTCGAACCTTTTTTTTTTTATGGTCCAATTTGCTAGTGTATTTGTTATTAGATTATACTTGAATAATTTTTAATGCGTTATGTGGAGTATATATTTTGTGTGGAATATATATCAAAATGTAGTATTTATATTATAGTTGACTATTATTACCGCATCAAATAAAAGTGTTTATTTCAATTTTGAATTGTGGAAATTAATAACATTTGTAATTGAAGTTAATAGTATTAATGATTATTTTAATTAAAATTAAACTATTTCTTATTAACAAGTAAGTAATTTTTAAATAAAAATATCATGTCATGTGTTTAATTGGAGAATAGTTTTGGGATTTAGAGATAAATTTTATTAACTAAAATATTTTTAAAAATTAAGTAATTGTAGTCAATTCTGTTTTGGCAAAAGCAAAGAAGTGTGAAGGCGACGAGGTAATGTGGTGGTTGTTAGATTTGTTCAACAATATGCCGCCCTTTAAACCTCCCACCGTTTTCAGAATCCATCTTTTATTCCAATTGTAACCTTTCCGATTGTGAAGATTTTCGACCGACTTTGAAAGCCTCCTTCGATATTTATAAATTCATAATATTGTACATCATGCAATGAGAATTTAGTACATAACTATTATAATTTCCACAATACAGTAAGGCACAAAAAAAACATGAAGAAGAGGTAGATGATTTTTTTCATCCTCTCAATATTATTGTTCCATTGAGATGGAGAAAGCTCGTTTTAGGGTGTTGAATTATTGAGGTAGTAAAATAGTGAAAAGATTTTATTATTGACGGTTAAGATTGTCATAAACATTAGTTTGATTACAATGATTTAAAAGGAGTTAAGCATAATTTTAATTGAACAATATAAAAGTTACTCGGACAATATCACTAGCGTGCACAAAAGGTTTGCAAGCGAATAAGTTATTAACTTATTGTTCTGAACGGATTGTGTGAAATCTATCCTGTATATAATGTGTAAGGAGTTGAATTGGCGGTTATTAAAGTGAATTCAAATTTCTAAATATTCATTATATTCTTAACTTTTATTAAAATCTATCAAGTAAATTCCTCATACAAATAACTTTTCTGATTAAGGAGAAATTTACTATAAAAATAATAAAATAATTCGTACAGGTTAGATCGTGAAGAAATAATTAATTTTTATAATGCGTTCCACAATTATTTTATTTTTAATTTGAAGGATGTGTATTAACTAGTATAGTACTCCCTAGTCCCTACAAGGTAATGAACAAATTCTTTGTTTCATTTTCAGTTGTCAGAAATGAATAAAGAAGATAGAGTGTGGTTTTGGTATATCTTGGCACGAAATGACAAAAGATTCCTTTTTCTCAATTGAAGTAAAACTGCCATCATAGGCACAGTACATAGAGAAGGAGTCAAGGAGAGGACCTCTATTAAACTCGTCAAGGTGTCATGGGCTCATTCTAAATTATTTATGCGTTTTTACGTTGTAGATCTTGCATTATAGGTATAAACTATTGAAAGTAAAATATTGTAGAAGACATTAAAATCATTTTAGTTTTGTAATCCCCTTAAACTATAAGGACATTTTTATTTGAGAAACTAAAGTTTTTAATTTTATCAGATTAGTTATTTTTTGGAAAAGTACTTCAATTTAATTTAATTTGTATGTCTCTCCTAATTTAATGTATTTATCTACCGTACAAACTTTTTAAATTGCCCCTACTGTAAAATGTTACCAGTAAATTAGAAGACATTCCCTTTAGGCTTTAACATGAGGAGACATTTCATGAAAATAGGTTTTTATAGCAAAATTTTGAACTAAAATACTTATTAAAATAAAATAAAAACAAATCCTATCGCCTCCATTAACAAACTCATTGAACAAATATATGAAAACAGAAATAACAGAGTGATTATCACTGTAATGTAATTCGGTTTAATTACATATATGTTAGAAGAGAGTTATTTATATAGCATCTACAATTGACTCTCCTATATAGTAGGATGAGTTCAAATATAGATAACAAACTTCCTATTTCTAAGTATTCTATCGCCCCCCTTAATGTTTGAAAGGGCCTTGTCTACCGAGATTGGAATAGAAATACTTGAAATCGGTTGGAGAAGACATTTAGTGAAGAAGTGCATGGTGGTGACCGGTAGGAGCGTAAGAAGAAACCTTGAGTGATCCTGTGCAACCCATTCCCGAACAAAATGAATATCGATCTCAATGTGTTTAGAAGCGGCATAGATAACATGATTCTGACCATATAGGTAATGCGATGTTATCCCATGAACTTTAGGACCTGAAGTGAATACCAAATGACTTCATGAAGTAGTATTTGAATCATTCAAACACGTGGTTAGACAATTTTTTAACACTTTCGACCTCAGCTCGGCGTGAAATATGACACCGCTATTGAGACCATGAGACTAAGGTCGAACCAAGGAAAATACAAAAACCAGTGGTGGAACGCCTGGTAGAAGAACATCGCGCCCAATCCGCATCGGAGTAAACTAAGAGAGACCGAGATGGATCAGCCTTGATATGAAGGTCATACGAAACCGTTCCCTTAATATAACGAAGAATCCATTTCACCGATGAAGGTCATACGAAACCGTTCCCTTAATATAACGAAGAATCCATTTCACCGCAACAAAATGACTCTGGAGAGGATGATGCATAAACTGACATACTTGATTAGCCTGGCGGAGTAATAGGAGCGTGTAGCGATCCCAGTATTGGAGGCTACCTGATAGCCCCGATATAGATGGGGATCGTCAAAGTCGGGATCATGAGCATCATCCTGTAAATGAGATCGACTAACCATCGGAGTGGAGACCGGTGCACAATTAGTCATATGAGTCCGAGAAAGGAGGCAGTGGTACTTTAGTTGATGTGAGAACCATCCGAGCCTTGGTGTAACGACCCGCGGGTGGCCCCACACAGGGTTGGGGCCGAGTCGTCCTTTGTATAATCAAAGTCTGCTTGATGGATAATGATTAAAAAGCGACTTTTGTTTATGTAAATAAAATATTACAACTCATAGATCATCGGTTGAACTGACTTGACAATACAACAGCAGTAATAACATAATTCTGATATCAAACTACTTGTTTCTGACATGGGGGTAACAATAATTGTACATACAACAAACTCCAAAAAGAATAAAAGTATGGTATTTGAGGTCTTGAGCCACAATCATGCATCTTCGAATGTAGCGACTTCTTTCGACGATGCGTCTCGGTCGTCCCTTGACAACCTAGGCATAAAAGCGCCATCAAAAAGGAGAATAAGGTATTAAAAGCGAGTGAAAAATAAATGCCTGAAGTTAACTACCTTATCATTACAAATAAAAATAATTTAAATCTACTATTGAAAGGTATATCTGCAAAGTTATATTTCATATGTTACTCACCATGATTAAATCTTACCTAATGATTTCCGACTAACACTTAGAATAAACCCTTGCGTCGACAACACTCCCTCGCGATGCCTTAGTCACCGGAGATATCTTTCTATTGGTTTATCTTTCGTAAGTATAGCTAATTCAGGTATAATATCCAGCGACATAGCGACTTCAGCGTATATCCTCAGCATTTCATCCTCGAAGCCTCGCCTTGACTCTTTACCTTTAGTTCACGTTAAAAGTACTCTTTCGATTATCGTTATACATCTCACATAACATCTAAATGTTCTCATGCAGACCCTCAAATCATTTCATTTTAACATATAAGCGAAGCGATATATGTTTTAAATCAAGATAACCTAAGAGCGAAATTATCTTCCCAAATTCTCCATTTAGTATACGGGCTTTATTTACTTGATAATTATCAGCGTGGTTAGATGGAACTTATATTCTAACCATTTGAATCAGGTTTTCTACCATATATAAAATATCATCAACATCGTCGGCAGTTAGCATAAATTTAGGTTTTGTAATTTACGTACTGGAGTTACCATTCAGCCGGGTATCTCGTCCATTAACCACTTAATATATATATATAGCATGTCTACCAAAAAGAGCGTTAATGTCGTGAGCTTCTATTTGTGAGTAAATAAAGTATCTGAATACAAAAATAGTTGCCCGACAGGCTAAGAATGCGAAAATAGTACGCGTCAAGCTATTTGGTGGCTTGGCCTTGACAACGAGATTGTGAATAGATATAAGTAATCGAGCATGAATAAAATACATATATCGGGACTACCTAATAAGGTCGTACAACATAATTCCACAGTCTCGGGCCGTAACACGTGAAGACATAATAGAAGGTTCAGGTAAGCCTTGATTCCGAGAAAGAAATCAAGAGACTTCAATGACTACTAAAACTGCAATTAAATGAGCCTCACACATCTGCCATCATGGCCCAGTACCAGCATAATGCGCATATGCTCAATCAGGTCTACCCAAGGAATGGACCAGTAGATAATGCTTGCCATACACATGATATAAAGAGCCCAAGCATAACTTATCATAGCATGAAGTATAAAGAATAAAATATATTTCTACATAAGTATAAGACACGCTTATACACATGGTATAAAAGCCTTGTGGCGTATACCGTAGTATAAGACAAACCATAACTTATACACATAGTATAAAACACTTATACACTAAGTATAAGGCACGCGCGCTTATACCCACGTAGTATGGGCAAACCGCGCTTATACACATAGTATAAGGCACACCGCTTATACACGTAGTATAAGGCAAACGCTTATACACTAAGTATAAGGCCGATAGCGTCACATATCTGCAAAGGAAGGAGAAATCGCCCTAACTCCAATCATCCCGAGCTATAGGAATTCGTATCCTATCTGAAGTCTGCGCCGAGGAAATTAAATACGTAGCTTTCAAATGACGCCTCACCGATAGCAACTCTTTTATGACAATATTAAAGCCTGTGATAAAACATCCTGTGATAAGTAAATCGATCACTGACTGACAAGACCTAAATGCCAAAGGGTGCCCGTGAGGCCGCGAGTACAAAAGTATGAGCAAGGCTGAAATACAAAAGTCATAATGAGGCCACATATCCTCATGAGTAATATAGAGTGGGGAGTTCAGAGGCCATTCAAAACACCCTCAAGCAGTCTTTGTCTGGCCAGAATAGAGTCCATAATCATAATTATGGCTCACTTGCTAAATCATATTACAAGGGACCTGTACACCATTTACATGAAATTATAGTACAGGGACATGCACCATTTACGTAATTATATTACAAGGACATGTCGCCATTTTTATAATTATATTACAAGACATGTACACCATTTAGAAATAAATCCCCATTAAGAAATATCTGCATTAGAATAGTACTCACTTAGCTCGCCAATAAAAGCAATCCCACTTCTTCAGTCAGTCGCCTTCCGCGTTCGCGTCTTCAAGCGGCCGGGATGATGGCCGAAAATTTGGTCCAAAGCTCCATGAGCAGAAGAGAAATCGAAGAAGAAAATGTCGAAAGGGGGAAGAGCATCGCGTCGGTCTTACCAGGTGGAGAAAGAAAATGAGCCCTCTTTCGGACCTTGGGTCCCGTTTATGGGCTTAAATGGATTGGCTGTTCAAAGTGGTGTGAAACCCGTCGTTTAATTATTCGATACTTCTAGTTTAACTTAACTGTGTCCGACTTCAAACATTAACATTTATATACTCAAATTATATTACCACCCAAATAATATCATTACCGTTCGATTACAACTTCAAAATTCTAAATTCCGAAATATACTGACCAGCCAGGTCATTTGTATTTCGACTATTGACAATTTTTTCTCCTCGAAATACTCATGGCTTAACTAGTATACTATTTGATAATATTAATGCAGACGGGTTATTACATTGGCTTGCTGAAACACTTGCAAGAAATAAATTCATGAAGTCCCAAAATCCGTCTCATTTCAAATTCGAGAACTTCAGCAGAGACCAATTAAGCGAATCAGGAGTAAAGTGGTGGAAGCGGTAAGGAGAATATAAATCAACATAGAAGAAGGGCGCGGTAAAGCAACCCGATCGAAAATAAACATAGATGGATCCGAACGGCTATTTGAAAACCCACACTTCAACAAATAAGAAACGAACCGAAGAAACCAAGCGCGAGGGGCTTGTTTCAAACCATAGAGGGCCTTGTTGAGCTTGCACACATGATGAGGAAAATCAAGATTGACAAAGCCAGTAGGTTACTTGAGATATACTTCCTCAGCCAAATGGCCATGTAGAAATGCATTCTTAACATCAAGTTGTTACACCGACCATTTATAAGAAAATTTGCCCGTCGTTAAGCAGGACCGAATAGTAAGCAGAGTTTCTGCCAGCTGGACTAAATGCATCATGTCAATCCTGTGTTGATGTTGACCACGAGCAACCAACTGCGCTTATGCTAAACAGGAGCATCGGCATGAAATTTTAATTTAAAAACCCATTTTGGTTCCAATAAAGGTTGACACGGGATGAGGAGGCACCAAACACAAGTATTGTGTCGTTATATTCTTCGCCATCGCTCCTTACGTAATGGATCGCGCTCTGCTTGAGTGTAGGGCGTGGGATTCGGCGAGGTCGAGACACATTTAGAGAGGATAGCGAGGAAATGATGATGCGGGTTTGGAGATGCCATTTGTATTGACCATTGACCTAGAAGGTGGAGGTAGGAGGGGCCGTGGGAGAGAGGAAGAATTTAGGGGTGTTGATTGAGTATGAGGAGGTTACGTCGTGGTAGGAAGTGGGTGAGGGTGTTTCGGCAATATTAGGAGGGTGGTGGGAAGTTGGGTTGGGGCTATCAAAGTGTTTGAACCTCTCAAAAGAAATTGAATTTTGAGTAGGAGAAGAATATGGAGAAGGAGGAGGTTGGTTTGGCGGGAGAAATAGGTGGAAAGGGTGATTGAGGCAAATGCAGGGAAGCAGTTTGAGGAGAAGATGGATGAGAGCAAAGTTGTTCTTGAGGAAATAAAGGTATGGATCGAAAGAGTGTGGAAGGAATAGGGAGGAAATATTTTTATCAAATGGAGTAGTTAAGTGCGGGGAGAAGAAAAAGGAATAGATGTGCTTGGTTTTGAAATGAAATCTTGGAGATGAAATTTAGAATAGAGCGTATCTTTTGTTGGGTTTAAGGGATTAAAACAATGATTACAATAGCCGAGAAACCGGGATTCTATGAATATAATAAAAACAATAACCTCTGAGTGTGTACCTTTTCTTGAGGGATTTGAGCGGAATATATTATTTGAGGAGACTCGAACATTGTCCAAAGTAGATTATGCAGAATAGTCGTACAGCGTATGGACGAACCCCTAAAGTGAGCTTTACTAGAGCTCTTTAAATATTAAGCGTAGTCGAGGTTGGGCGGAAAAAGCAGAGCGGGTTTCTCCCTTTCTTAGTCATTAAAGAGGGAGAGGGAGAGGAATTCTCGGCTTCAAAAGTTGGAAGAATTGGTGCAAGTTTTCATCTCCAAAAAGTGGCCTTTATATAAACTCAAAATCCCCACTTTAAGGCTTCGAAAGTGTGGTGAAACTCTTCCACCCTCATAAGAACATTCTATAATGTTAGAGTTTCAAAGGCAAAACGTCTCCTATTTTCTCAGTAAAGCAATTAGAGCCCCAAAAAGCAAGGTAAATGTGTTAGAATCTTACCAACCTTACATCATAAAATAAAGGCCGTAAAGTGGTTGGGTAGAATATTTAATAATGATTCTACAAATAGAAGATTCGAACCACTTATCATTTCAACACAATAGTCGAACTAGAGTTTTCAACAATTGGAATTTCGCTGATATTCTCTTGTAGTTATATTTTAAACCCGGAAGTTCTAATCGTATTATAGTTCATTTTTAGTTGTGGTGTGTGACCTCTTAGACTCGTCGAAATTAGTATATTAATTTATGTTTAACGAACATCATATTAATATATAGATTATAGTGAACCTTAGTAAGTAAATGTAACCCACAATGTGTCGAGGTTACCTAATATATTAGTATCCGACAGATTAACGTATATACAGACATTATTATTTAAAGTATGTCAGTTGTACAATCTAATTATTCAGCAGACGCATGTTATGAAGTCCCCGGCATCTCATGTTTCGACATCTTCAGCTGGTTCTAAGTAGGAAACAATTCTAAAAAAAGTAACATTTTGTGAAATATGAATAAGTTTTGTAACGAGGATCAAAACAACAACACTTGATAATTAGACGGGTATCCCGAAAATATGCATGGTGTAGATCGAGGGTGACAATTTATTTTTAGAAAAATATGTAAGATTTGGATAACATAAACAACCAAAGACACGTAAATGAGACCGCGTCGGTTGAATTTGCCAAATAAAATAGGAAAAGATGATTGATCGAGTTTAACTTTAGGATAAAAATTAATTAGTGTAACTTGACCATATATAGAGCCTCGGCCAAAGCGGGGGTGGCAAAGCTTTGAAAAAAGCAAGGTGGTATGCGGTTAAGATGAAATCGTTACGCGACCCGTTACGTTGATGAGCGGCCGAGCAAAATTCTTAAGTAAATATATCCGTCCAGAAATCGGAAGCAAAATTAATAAATGCATCGCTGTGTTGCCAGCGACAAGGGCGAAAAATTAGGTGAGCTAGGGAGGCGGTGCTTGGTAGATCATAAAGGCCGCAGAGATAAAGAAGCAAAGCATTGGCGTGAGGATGACCCGGTATGATCCATAAGATGAGCGAAGACAACCGCGCTGAGCTAGAAATGCAGCCGAGAAGGCAGCGAAGGCCTTGGCAGTAGAAGTTTGGGAACCGCTATAGAAGGTCAGGACTAAGCAGAGTGACAGAGTCGATAGTGTTTTGTCATAATACAAAAACGAATCACCAAATAAATAGCAATTATTATCTTTAGAAAAACATTTGTGAGAAAAACAGATTAGTAGGTAAGGAACTACCAAAACATCATTAAGAGAAAATGATTTAGTGAATAAGGTAAAGAAAGGTCCACGAGCGTGTAATAGGAACCATCGATCCATCGCTTTCTGGCCATGAATCATCGTTAGTGTATGGTCGAAGTGACAGCATACCTGTGAGGAGTCATATGGGATGTGGCCCCGTATCAAAATGCCATTGGCTACCGAAGGACCAAACGTTGAAGTAGAACCCAAGTAGAACAAGTAAAGGTGTCGGCATAAAGAGCTTTGACATGGCCCAGCAAAATCACGCTAAATGGGTGACTTAGAAACAGTGACAAACTAAATTTGGTGGAGCCCTAAGAATATAAGCAGATAAACGCCCGTTGAGGAGAGAATAACCTTGAGGACCACGGCCTCTTGAGAACCAAGAGTTGTGGTGATTTCGACCACGACTGGAGCGACCTCGAGCACCATGATTATGAGAGAAACGAGGAGCCATGAAAGCTGCCGGAGATGAGAGAGTTATTGGAGCGGATGAAGCCTTGAACGATTTAAGCTAAGCCTCAAAATTCAAAAGCATTAAGCGAGCCTCTAAATAGGATGGAAGAGGGAGTCGCATTGTCGCATTGTTTATGATAATTATCCCCAGTGGAAAGGCAAACTAATCTAGCGATTGACTCTCCAAATCTTTCTCGGTAATAGAAACTCCAGTAGAGGAGATTATCGGCCAGCGTCTTCATTTGATTAACGTAATCAAAATGGATAAATCCCCACTGTAAAATTGATAAATTCCGCTTATATTGTACCTCACGAGATTAGATGCAGCGAAAAGAGCATCAAATTTTGACCCAGAAACTTCGCGTGTTTGTAAAGACAAACCGGGTTGAAGGAGAGGCGCAAAAAGAACTTTCTCCCAAAAGCAGTAGCTTGAATCCATGACAAGACCATGGCGTCGAAATGCTTCCAATCAAAAGTATGCTAAAATTAAAGTGGCAGAGGTATCCCCTTTCCGAGAGAAATGGAGGAGGACAGGAGAACTACCGTCGATGTGGTGAATAACGCCATGACTTTCGAACATCGTCCCGGGGAAAAATAGTTTTTCATAGAGAGAAATTTTCAAAATCACGCACCGTAGTGGTGGCGGTGGGCGGGAGGCTAGAGAGAGAAAGATAATGGGGGGCCATGGGGATATCCCAGTAGTGGTGTTTGGAGTGATGTTTGAATGATGGTTCAAAAGGGAATAAGTGAAATGCGACAGTGGTTCAAAAAGGGAATAAGTGAACCTGGTAGATGATACCATGAATAAATATATGAAAACAGAGATAACATAGTGAAGATCACTGCAATCTAATTCAGCTTAATTACATATATGTTACAAGAGAGCTATTTATAACACGTACAACTAACTCTCTTTATCACAGGTAGGATGAGTTCAAAATATAGATATGAGCTTCCTGTTCTAAGTATTACGTAAACAAATTTGATGTCGAAATCTAATTCTTTATAAATTTTAGATTACCATATTAACATAGCCTTTAATATATTCTTGAATTAAATTTTATTCGAACCTCAGTAAAATTAATTTGAGTAAGAAAAATGATTGCTACTATATATTTCAAAGTCAAAACTAAAAGTAGACAACCAGACACTTTTGAAATGTTGGTCATCTTGACTTTATCTTAAATTTATTAAATGGAGTGCAGAAACATATCCATAAAAAAAAAGAATCTTTCAATAAAAATTTCGAAGAGTCGTGACATAGCCATTGGTATTAAGTGGAGTTAACACAAGCTTATATATTGGTGAGTCTCTTCTATTTTGATATTGAGACAATCATGTAGTGCTTAAATTATTAGGGCCAAATCTCAACAAACTTTGATTGCTTTGAATTATTTAGATGGATTTCTTCATGTTGATTTAGATGTCTGATTAATTCAAGTATTTCAACTTTATGGTCGAACGAATGATCATCCAAAGGAAAGAACATTTATACCAACGATGACATTCTGATTTATTGTGTACCCACTCAAAGTCAAAGTTTCACTCATGACCACCTATCTCAAACTTTGATAGCCTTCCATGAATTCTTTTTTACTAAAGAAAATGAACAATCTTTAGAGATGGATGGAGTATTAATGAATTAATAACGTCATTGGTGACTTTCCTATTATCAATTAGAACTTTATCGATATATGACGTTATTGGTGAGAGCTTCACAGCCCATCTATTGGTTTTACAAGAAAAATAAATTTCTTCACCTGGCTTCTTTGCTTGAATTGACTACGGATCAAAACTTTGGTTCGCTTCAAATAAAACCACCATACTTGACAAACACTCGTTGTCAAAACAAATTTGGAGCGTTGGTTACATTATTGCGAGGACATCCGTCATGCAGTGGGAAGTAGCAGCGAAGCGTAGCCGTCATTTATCCACCGTATTGTAGCAGGGGTGCTTGGCGGAAAGTGCTTAGCCTTTCGTTTACGTACCAGCAACCTGATGCATAGCAAGCGTCAACCACTAATAATCAAACCCAGATTACATTATATACTTGGTAACCAAGCAGAAAAAATAACCGATATATCGACTTCGGATATCAATTTTCCCGAACTCCACTCACCGAGAAGAAGCGTTAATCACGTGACCAACAAAATTCAAAGATTTGATCAGCAATAATTTGGATCACCCAATAAGAGCGTCCATGCAAAGAATAAGGCATTTGCTTAAATAATCAAAACCAACTTTGGTTTGACGAGAGAAAAATTAAAAAAAAAATTGTGAAATCCCATGGGGTGAGTATCACGTAGTAGAAAATCCACCCGGCGGGGCGTGGAATTTGTATTTACTATGTAGAAATAGTGATTCGGCGATAAAATATAAAAACTTTATTGATGATAATTAATATACCATTACAACTATAGTGGTCTACATATATGGGCAAATCCAAACATAAACCCCTATTATAATAGGCCATTAGTAATGGGCGCCGAGATACGCGAAGCCAAATTGAGCCAGTACACATTTATCGGGACTTTGTTAGGACCTTAAGGTGCTCCCGATCTTGTCCGATCATGTCTTGTTCGGCACCATTAATATTTGGATTCGCTTTTCATTTTGTGAGTGGTTGAATGAAGCGTCATTGATTTAACATTATTTTTTAGTTTTTAAAAATAACTCAATTTTAATTTCAAAAGAAAATACTCAAATTTTATGCGAGGCATATGCATAATACACATGATGAGTAGTTTATTGTCATGGTGAGATTCGTTAGAACACTCACCATTATATTATATTATTTCTATAAAATCACCAGCTTTGCATCTTTCTTTGGCCGGCAGATTCCATATTACCCAAATCTTTCACTCCGTCGCAAATATTATCAGCATTTTAAGCTTTTTAATTTTTTAATATTTGAACTTGAACATAACCAACTATTTTTGTTTGTGGTGTATAGTATTTGATAGCTATATCAATAGAAAAAATTTGAAATGTATTTTTATTGATATATTTTTACATATATATCTTCGTTCACAATCCAAAACAATTGATGTTGAGCTTTGGAATTGAGGCTTTGGCCAATCATTTTAATTACTCATTATTTTTAAAAAAATATAAAATTTATATAATTGGATTTGTCTTTTAAATACTTTCCTAAATATTAATTTTTTACTTTTTTAATAATATAATTAAAGTAATTGAATATTACAAATTCACCGATATGTGAAAGTAAATGATTGTTTTGGATTGGAAGAGAGGTAAAAGCAGCAACAAAAAATATCTAATCAAAGAAATTTCGCTAACTAAAAATGTGAAATATGAATAATCAATGGCCAATTTACATTTGCCCACATATAATCGTGGTAAATGTATTTAATTAGTCGATCGGCAAGCATTGATTCTTTGTGTGAAGCCATATATATACATGCATGTATTTGTGACATTATTCTTTGTACCCTTGATAAACATTCCATTCTTAATTTAATTAATACAGTAATATATAAAGATCATTAGAGATGGAATGTAACAATAATGATTTAACTTTTGAAATAGTTAAGATGCGAAATTTAATTTTTGCCCATTTAAGCACTTTTCTAAAAAAGTTTGGTGTAGGCACGCACTTAAAATTTTCAATCTAGGATGTTGGTGTGTGCACCCTTCCATCCTATTTCCATCCACGCCCAATGGGAATTTGTGATATAGATTGACATATAAATTGATATAATTGATTTTACACAAGTCTTTATCATTTTCATCATTCACTAATTATTGGGCAATAACAAATTTGAAAAGGAGTCAACGAAATTAGGCGAAACATCAATTTCACCAAACTCTACCTAAATCCTATATTAAGCAAAATGTGTGGCAAATCTATCAAAACCTGTAAAAACAACAATTAACTTAAGAAAAAGATAAAAATATATAGCCGTAGACACTAGTTATTCCGAGTAGTAGAAATTTAATTTTGACTTTTATGGATTTAATCGAAATTTAAACTTAAGCATCAGAAATTACAAAAACTTTCAACGTTTCTTCTAAGGTAAAAACAGACAGCTAGAATGAAAACAACATAATAAATGGAAGTGCATTTCACGCTAATAAAGTTTGGCTGGCAATTGATTGGCCGACCAAATCTTTATTAATTTCATCAAAAATAATTTGTTTTGACCTTTCTAATTTGTGAAAATGTCCCAATTGGCCAATTTATGGCCGAATGAGTTTCAAGAATGTTGCATTATTTGACCAATACGCTTCCTTGTTTTTGCCCGAAAAGTTCTAAGCTAAGATTCTTAACTATACTAAATTCTAAAGCAGTCTTCCGTATGATGAGTCTATATGACTAGAAGTGTTTCCCATTAGAGAGTCAATTATTTACGGAGTACAATTTATGTAATATCTTATCCCCCCCCTTTCTCTTTTACTCATTCAAATATATAATAAATGTATACGTGTATAAATAAGGATGGATCATACTTAAGTGGAACTTCACATTTTTGAAAATGCTATTTTATCTCCTGTTATTTTCTTAGAAACAAAAATATACTGATCTGTCATTTTATGAAGATTGTCCACAAATCACAATCAGTATTTTTTGTTTTCGATAACTTGTTTCATTTGATTAATTATGTATTTTTTGAGATAAAATCATTTTAATTAGTTATCTCTTAAACATTTAAAAAAATCAAAATTAAATAATCTTCATGAAAGGAGGAAGCTCGAGTATATTTTTATTTGGTGACCTTTGACATTTTTTCCAGATTCCACTTATGTAGTTATGTGAAAAAAGAAACGTGTAGTATTGAAGTTGTAAAGTGTAATTTCATACTCCATATTTTATAAGGGCAACTAAAAGTGTTCATATTCATATTTAAAGGGGTCAATATTTTTTGCTCTTTATTACCCCCACAAAGAAAGGGACATTTAAAATAGGAGATTCTAATTAAGTGGGGAAGTGAGGTTATAAACTTTGTAGAGGTGGAAATAATCACGTTGGAGACTGCCATTGAAAAGTAAAGTTAATTCTTGCGGCTATCTTTTGGATACTTTATTTCCTTTTGCTGCATCATGAAACCATACATTTATAAAAAGTAATAATCGACATCTTATGACTTCTTGAGGATTCGCATTTTGAAATTACATGGAAGAAATAAATTATGGGATATCACGCCAGTGGCGGATGGTGAGAACTGCTTGACTACTTAATCACGAGATGCTGTCATTTCATTATTTCGAACATGTCGCGTGAAGGATTCTGTTCTTGACAGCTTGCTTATTCTATTTCGCTTCTGCATTGGTATGCCGGAAGCAAAAGCTAAGATAGGGTAAAGCTTTTTATAGCGTGTAGCTTCATGTGATCTTGGTCAGCATCTTTCATCATCTAAGGATTTTTAAGTTAAACTGATTCAGCTGGAGTTGATAAAAATGACATGTCGCGGGGAGAGCGTTAGAGGCTGGCTAATTAGACAGGCTTGGTGTTTTAATAAGGTAAGCAAAAGTCGTTTGCTAATAAGATGAACAAAATTAGCATTATTAAGTCTAGCGAGACTCGATTTCGAGATGTTTATCAGCATATGTCACTGACTTAACCAGTAAGACAAATGTGTTCGACGCAACTTATATGCATTTCCATTTAGTTAGGACCCCCAATTTGGCATATATGGTTGGTTGGTTGTCCAAATTCAGACCATTTACTACATTCCACTTTTTATCCAAATATAATTGAATTATTTCAATAAAATAATAGTATAACATATTTATAAATTAATAATACACTTATAATCTACATTAAAACTTTTATTAATACGATATATATATAAAAATCAAAAATATTAAAATTTTATATGAATAATACATTCGAGAGATAAATCTCATATTGCTTCCAACATCAAGCTCATGATATAGAAGTACCTATGTCAACCATTTTAACTAATTGAAATAGATGTTGTGTGTTGTATCATTTTATCAACCAATTCTAACAAACCGATGATAATGTGATAAGTGTCAATGTGTCATTGTATTAGGAATGTGACTGAAATTGAAATATGTGATATCATGATATGATATTATAAGTATGCATATCTAAAAATCTAAATAAATTGACAATAACATAAAATCTATTTTTAATCAATTTTACTTCATGTTGATAAATAGAATGAAAATTTTAATTGAAAAAAATGTCCAGATTTACTTTTATGACATTCATGTTCTCTCTGCTATGTGGTTATGATTTATAGGCTAGATATAGGTGCAGGACAATGAGAAAGATGGGACACACATAGATATAGCTGGATTTCAGTGGCCAACATTAATAAAATATTTGCCACATACAATACTACGTATGAGAAAGATGGGACACACATAGATATAGCTGGATTTCAGTCGCCAACATTAATAAAATATTTGCCACATACAATACTACCTATTATACTTAGGCTATGAGGCCGTTTGGCTAAACTTATTTTCTTTTTTAATTTATAAGTTATTTATAAATAAGCTTGTTATAAGTTGATAAATTTATTTTGAGGTTGTTTAAGCAATATAATTTATAATGAAGTTTGTTATTACGTATTTGAATATGATAAACATAAGTTGATATAAAGGATAAAATGAATTATGATATCTACCAGCCCAGAAAAGGGGTAGTGGTTTGTTATTAAATAAGGGGAAATCAAGTAATTTATTTGATCAAACTAGAAAATATTTATTTAAATAATTTTTAATCTCATATTCCTAATTAATTTTTTCTTGTAAATAAATAAACACAAGAATTGAAAATAATAATTATTAAAATAAAGAAAAGTTGCAAATAACAGAAATGCGATCCTGATCATGACGCGTGGTTGAAAGATTGATTATCAAATTGATAATTACTGGGATTTTCATAGTTAAAAGGATAATTAGTCACATTTGGTATTGAAGGGTTATTATTAGGATCTGCTCACTAAAATATATTGAAAAATAAAAAATAAGAGTTTAGTAAATGATAATAGAATAATTATATTATTGAAAATGGTTGATTTTTTTTTTATATTCCATCAAATGAAGCCCAGATACATTTATAAGAGAGAAAAAATGATGAATTTTGGTATAATTTTTTTAAAAAATAATTTATTATCAAATAATTGGGATGAGATAAAAAATCGGAAATCAAATGAGTCAATAGAAATCTAACACGTGGGTGTGATCAGGAGGAATTGACCGATAGAATTCTTCTCCATGGTTTAATACACATCGTCATATTACTTTTTCAACACACTGCAACCAGTAATTGTTAAGGCAAAAACAATGGTGATTTCACGCCAGCCCGATGAAAGTCATAAATTCTTTTATCTGTCGATCGACAAACAACTTGTATCGCGATGATTTGTGTGTTTTATTAGATGGTTCAAGTTTCATCATCTTTATTAGATGGTTCATCCACTTAGATGGTTGAGTTTCATCGTCAAGATGATTTGTATGTTTTTAATTGTCGTTAGTTTTGTTTTGTATGCGTCTGACGATACATTCGAAAACAAAATAATATTGATCCCCAACCTTTAATTGAGTGTTGAAGATGCATGTGATTGTAAACTCTTCGACTAGGCTGTCGGTTTGACCATTCTTCGAACATATATGGCCTTTATGAGTATATTTACCGATAGTTGTCGGTGTAGCATTGATGAGATGTGACTCGAGTAAGACATGAGATTACGGCGATTATAATAATAGAAGTCAAAATTTTCAATCATAGGATCTTCTTTGCTTTCGGCCCCTCATGGCTTATTCGACTTATATAGTATATTGATTTTTGGTCTTGATCATCCTCACGAAACAATACAGAGCTTGTTGAATGGCCGTATACGACTATGTACATGATTAGGGTCTCTCATGAAAAGGTTCTTGATATCAAGGATGGTTACTCTATGTAAATTTTCAACTCTTCGAAAGCCTTTAGATAATATTGTTGGAAATCAGAGTATTTTGATTTCTATAATTATGCCCAATGTGAAAATTATTGTAACAATTCATTTACTAGTTCTAGTTAAATGAGATTACTCAAACTAAGTGTTCAATAAATAGTAATTGTAAATTACTAAAATGGAACTCACGATAATATCGGGGGTTATCTTGAGATTTCTAGATCCCGTGCATAGCAGATATAATGTCGTAATGGTCAATTATATTATCACGCTTCTTAATATTATTTGAACTGAAGGTCATGGCATCTGATAGCGTTGGTTATATTCCATTGTATGGAATTAAATCGAATTGTTATTAAATTGGGAGTTGATTAAAATCAACGAGATACCCAATCGAGTTTTACATTGGTAATGTAAAATACAAGTTACCTGAACGAATCAATTAAATTGCTATTTCAATTGACGGTTTCTTGAGAAAGCTTATTAGTAACTTGTTAAGTTACTTACTCATTTAATGTAATAAGTGAGTTAACGAACTATGAGTTAGTATTTATCAAGCAGTGGTATTCATTCGAAACCAATAGGGACTATATAGGGAAAAGATGATAGAAAACCTAAGCATTTCATTCACCCTCTCCCCAAAACACTTTCATCCTCCTCTGTCCTTTGGGTTTTAGTCGAGGTTTGACTCCAAATTCTTATCGATTGCTCGTAAGATTCTGCTTGAGAGTCAATCGCGTGACTCAGTGTTCTTAGTGTGGACTAATGGAGGCATTTCACTTGAGGTGCTAAGGGATTCTACGGAGAATTTATGAAAAGAAAGTTGCTAATATTACATTTGCGTATTGTAAGTACTCACCGTGTTCATCGTGTATGAATTATATTATATATATGTTTTAAGTAATTACGTTTATTATACGTTATTCGATCTTGAAGTGCATTTATTCATGTTTAGCCACATAGAATTAATTTAAATAGTATCGACAAATATTATGTCTAATGCAAAATTTTTTTTTGAATCACCTTGGTTTTTCTTGAAAAATGGAAAATTATTTTTCCCGACCTCGATATGAAACGGGAGAGGGCGGCCAACTTTCCGGTTAGACTTTGTACTTCCTTGATGAATTTTGGGGGCTTCATAACCATGCTTGCTTGAATCTTGGGAGGATTGATTTTTATCACTTTTGGCTTATCATATGGCCGAAGACCTTTTTCGATATTACTATAAAAGTAAGGTCAAATTCAATGATGAATGATGTCTTTTTAACATCTTCAGGATCCATCCGGATCCGATAGTAACTTATGAAGGAATCGAGAAAATTGAAAACCTCAAATCCTACTCCATTGGAGTCATTTCCATGGAAATGGCTAGGATTGATTGTAAGTTCATTTGGTGTTCGAAGCCTCGAGATACAGTGTTAACTTCGGTTCAATTTGTTTGTCCAAATCGTTTGTTGCGACTATAGGAACGACTGACGTTTGAATTATTATGAGAGACCATTCTAGAAGGTAGGGGACCCATGTAATCTTGTGACCGATCGGTCCATCCGAAACAACTTCGCCTAGCATTTTCTGTTCATACGGGAGGTATAAGATTCCAACTTCCAGCTCTCCGCAGTTCAAAGGAGTGCGTGCGTCTCGGTTTTTTCTTGAAGGGGCGTTTCCTCGATCCAGGATACTCGTAAGTAAGTTACACTATGATGGATGATTCCAGCGAGCACATAGATATTTTCTTCGACCCACTTTGGAGTGACTATTGCTTTAAATCCCGACCCGGTCCGGTAGAAGGAACTTTCCATGATGCAATTTCTTTCGGTCTTCGGCAAGTAGCTTTAGAGGTTGGGTGATCTCATCGATGCGTGGAAGCGGGGAACTTTATACTTGTTCATGGAGAATATCGGTGTCCAATTTGAGCCGATTAATGGATTGGAGGTATGGCAGGCTCACGTGGAGTTCATGAGGCCAATAATCGGCTTCTTTCTCGGTTGTCTTAGTAGCAACAGTGGGGGTGACTTGGGCTTTCCATGCAATTTCCTTGTCCCCAGCCTTTTGATAAAATGTCAGAAGTCAAAACACTCTAATAAATTCGTCGGATCCAAAATCCCTTAGGGTATATTTAGGATAAGATTTTGAGCTTAATACACTCCCGACCAACTTCTCGACTAGAATACCGGGTCCAGGTGAGCCAAATTGTTGAGGCAAAAATAGCGGTGATTCGGCCCAGTAAAGTCCTCCCGTTGCTATCACAGTCGGTCAGCCTTGGCTTGTAGAGAAGTCTGCGGTGTAGCGATGTCAGAAGCTAGATCTCAGCGACAACTGCCAGAAATCAACCGGGGAGTGTATTTAGAAAAGGATCTCAGATACTGAAGTTAGAGCAATTGGGAGGGCAGATGCGTCAGCGCCTAAAGGAAAATAAATACGACAATGATATGTGAACAACTGTCAGGTAGTTGTGAATATCTTTGTTACGACGATGTTACTTTTCAACCAGTGGTGACAACCGATGGTATATGAATATAATGTACTCGGGTGTTGAAAGGTGTCACGTCTACCGGTAGTGATTTAAATATGTGATCCGATGATATGTAAATGTGATAAATACGACGGTGTAAATGTGTATTTAGATGATATGTCATTATCCAGCCAAATGGAATCATATAAATAAACGATAAAGTAAATATTGGGATGGTGTAGGACCCGACTTCCTTTTGAGAGAAAATGAAGTAGGTGTCTACTTTAGTTAAGTGGTGAAAATAATATTTGACTAAACTTTTAATATATAAATATATATAAAGCCATTTCTTTTTATTAATCTTAACTTTCTGAGAGGTATGATTCATTTATAGGAAGAAGAAATAAAAGATTTAGGAAGCTACCGAATTAACTTAGATGTGGGATATTGTAATTATAATTAAAAGCCCACTTGAAGCCCCGGAGGCAATCAAGTAAGTTTTTTTACTCACCCGATCGTGTGACTTTGTGGCCATCATGGAACTTCATGAGCTTCGTTACAAAGACTCTTTGTATAAGCTTTGTTTTACGTGTAACGTGATATTATAAATACGTTGATATCACTTGAGAAATGCATATGAGTTAAAACAAAATTATTGCATAGTTACGCGTAGGGGGCGTATTTGAATACTCACTGTGCGATATTAATGTTGACCAGGTATTTCTTAACAAATGGTTAGTTTTTTTCCAACACCTCCAGCTATGGCTTGTCTTATAATATAGTACTATAAAGATATCTATTTACTAAAGCCCAAATAGAAAAGATTGTTTAATTTCAATTTAAAAGATTAATTTTAAAAATTTTTGTTATTAAATTAAATTAGTCGATAAGAAATAATGTATAATTAACTTAGGATTTTATTTAGATTCATTTTAATATATATTTTTGAAATATCAATTTTTATTGATTGATTTATTATCGTATACTCCAAAGATATAATGATCTTATTCCTCGATTGTCTATTCTTTATTGGTCAGCAATCACTATCCTTCTATATATATATGGTGGACCACAAAGTGAAAATCATTTAGCTGATCTGGATCAGATTATCCGATTCATAATAATTTCTAATTAGATTTCTTCATAATTTTTTAATTTCCTGATGATCTAAGTAGTTCAGAGCCTCATAAAAGTGCTATTATTGGTCTTTTGTTTACTGGTGTTAGTTAAAGATAAACCTTTTCCTTTAATAGCTACACAAAAGTACAATTTAAAGACAATACAAAAAATTAAGACGATTCTGAATTATATTGAATCGTATAGTATAGTCAAAACAAAGATTGACTATATATAGTGACAATAACATATATCGAATGTGATTAATCCTTCACTTGTAAGATGATCTAATAACACCAATAAAATTAATAAAAACTTAATAATTTTGAGTCAATTATTATCTTAACTGGGAATTTTTTTAAAATGTATATATAGTCTGAATGTCATGCCATAAAAGCTCGAATATCACTTGATATAGTTGCAAATAAGTTCAAAGGAAGTTATTGTTTGGTGGCCATTTCCATCTCTGACAGTTGTTGGAAATGCAGATGACTTCAAAGACTAACAATATCTTTAGATAGGGAAATGAGAATTAGGAAGAGCTAGGTAGCTCTCATTGAGTTAGATAAACTTGTTTAGCCATTCTTTCAAGTTGAGTAGTTGATAGTTAAATATAGAAATTAAATGGATATTCCTCTTTTAATTATTATTATTATAATAAAATATTTATTTATAAATTTTTGTAAGATGATTATATAAATATTTTTGTCTTGCGTTTGGATTGAGATGAATCAAGGACGGGATAATTTTTTAAAATTAACATAAAAAGGAAAATCGAAATGAATGTATTAAATTGTCGTTTGGATAAATCACTTGTAGCCAATTAAGATATATTATTCTACGTTTTGAGAGTGAATGATTTTAAGTCGAATATATAGGTGAATCTTTGAACCTATCATTTCATCGATAGACCAACCTTTTAGGTTGAGTGTAGTTATTATTTTCATTAATATTAAGCCAACTAAGCCCCTTTGTGACTTCAATAATGAAACATGTAATTATGGGGTTCCTTATTATTTAATGGGTTTATCAAATTATATAGTGGAACTCAGGGAGTAGTTCAAAGAATCTTGAGTTGAAGTTTCTTGATTTGGACTTGTACAAACTTCAAAGCCGAGAAAAGATGCTTTTATTGGTTTATATTATTAGATGTTTAGATGAAGTCATGGTCTCTCAATCCTTCAATACACACACACCCTGCACTATCTCATACCAATTCAAGTCAATGCTTCTGAAGAGTCAACATAGTATATGGTGTTTCTTGCAATCTTCCAAGCTAATTCGTTGTTCAAATTAAACCTTATTATGCAAACTTTTACATATAATAATATATGCTGAAGCATGAGTGTATGAGGGGACGAGAAAAATGGCTTATATATTAAAGGGCTAAATTGGAAAATTAAAGAATAATTTTGTTCAACACTAATTGAGATGCTTCAGAACTCTCACAGTAATAAATAACTTCAGTTAAAAAAACAAGTATTTTACTCCATCTATCTAGCAGTATAAAATGTGTCACTATGAGTCTATGACAATTTAGAATCAACTTATGACATTATCAAATATTCATAAGTATGAAAGTTGACACACACCAAATCACCAATAGTAAACAAAAAAAAAGTGTGAAAATAACCTTAAACAAATGAGAAAAAAGTGTGCAAATATCTCTAATTAATCACCCTATATAAATTGAAGTGTTTTCTAACTACATTAGGTAATGTTTTTGGATTTTTCACAATGCAAGTTTTGTTGAACATTTAGAAGTTCGAGATGGTAAAGCTAGTGAACTAATGCTACCCCCTAATGGGCCGACAAAGTTGCTTTACTATCGTCATTTACAAACTTTAAGGTAGCTGACGCATTTTCTGATGTGAAATTCCAGAAGTTCAGGTCACACAATCACAGAGATGCAGTTAGACTGCTTTCAATTTCCAATAGCATACGAGGGGCTATTGTCACATTGTGTAGCAATAAAGGAGAATCTAAACAATGAAGATAAACACTATCGAATTCGTGGCGTAATTAATCAGTGCTCTATTTTAATTTTTTTTAATTTATTTTTAATTGATATTTGATTTTTTAAAATTGAGCTTTTAATATGAATTATTCGTTATTCTAAAAAATATAAAATTTATGTAATTGTATTTATCTTTTAAAAATCTTCTGATATTAATTTTTTAATAAACATAAATTAAAAGAATAATTAGAAGATTAAAAGATTTAATACCAAATCTATAATGACCCAATTAAAATGGATTTGAAATAGTATATTATTTTTGCATCACATCATCAAATATCCTTATTATATTTTTAAAACAAATGGCAGGGGGGCAATTCGAGAAAATAATTTATTTTTACTAACTTTCGCCAATCTTCTTATACTTGTATATAACCTTGAAATATATGTTAAATTTTATTAGTCAAATAAAACAAATCGAGTCTACATTTATAGATACCAGAAAATAAAAAATATTGTTGTGAAACGAAAATTTGATTTTATTAAATTATAATACCGAAAAAATAGAATGAAAAGCTAAGTGGGAGTTAAATCGAATGAAAGGACAAAGTGAATTTTTTGGTTTATCGTAGAATGTCGAATAATTCAAATACTCCCTTGAAAATATTTCAAGATCATGTCACCAAAATAACCCCTGGTGTAACTATTTGGGAGGACATTTGGAATCAATTGTAGATAGTCTAAATGATATTCTAGATATATTTGGGGTTCATAAATGAATTGTGTACGTATAAGTATCGCTATAATTCGATCTGATAGTTTATGAAGGTAACATGAATATATGATGATGTTTTAGAGTTCAGACACGAGAAAGTCATCGCATGTCCTCTATAACTTAGATCATTTAAAGTGAAACTCCTACACTGTAACTGTCAAAATTCGAATCTGGATTTTTTCTGTTAAAGTTTTTTACCACTAGAGTATATTCATAGGAGTGATTTTGAAAATCTTAATAAATGGAGTATATAAACTTAGAATAAGATACATTGTAAAAATATAATGGAATATATGTCATTGTTGTATAGGAAAAAAAAACTAAATAATATTTGTTCTCCATTGTGAAATGTATGAAATGGAGTAAAATATTGACTTCATTGGGTATCTAAGCGCCCAAAGTCCCAAACATTGGCTCAACCGTTCAACCCTTAACGGAACATAAAACCATTAAATTTCAACTTGGATGTAGTAGCCCAATGGTTTGTGGACGGATTCATATTTGATAGGTCGGTCATCCTTATCGTATGAATAGAGTTGTACATGAGTTGAGCAAGGATTTGTAAACTTTTTAATTTTGCGATGACACTTGATATTGTTGTTAGCTTGTCGAGCCTTGGCTGGCCTACTTGATCAAAGTCTCACCTTAACCAAAATTTAACTATTAGATTATAAATAAAATGTGATTTATTAAATAAAAATAAAATTGTTAACATCATTTTACTATGAAATAAAAAATAATTAATTTCAATAAGAAAATAATCATATATAGATTCCCTACAAATTGAAGGGAGTATTAATTTAGTTTATATATTAAATAGAGGCTAACGAATTGGTTAGCCTAAAGACAAACTCGAGGGTCTTCTCTCCATCTAGATCGAGCGAAATTCGAACTTCGGCTCCCCAATCCAAATCAAGCAAGCCGTTTCGTTTAAATTGGCTCATGCACAATTCCGCCCACTAGAAATTGCAACCGGTGAACTTGCTTGGCCGTACCCCTTTTATATTTATAACAATTTTTACACGAATAAGTTAGAAATAATAAATTCAAGGCTAATTAGTAGTTTGTCATACTTATCTTTTATTTTCAATTTAAATAGGCTATCGATCTTTAGAATTAAATACATATCTTTTATCTTTTCAGGCGTCTTTTCTAACTATCTTCTGTTACTCGTCTAGTTTCATTAAAATTTAATTTTTCATTCAAAAAACTTAAATATTTATTTTGTCATAACATTACATGAAAGTATATGAAGCCCAAGTATAGAGGCACGATTTAAAATATTTTACATAATTATAATAAAAGCTAAAATTTCTTTAACATGCTTTATCATATCCATTTCCCATGACTTTCATGCATTATGAATTCTTTGATCGTCATACCCACTGTCGCCCGTCCCACAATTATGACCATTAATTTTTTTCTTTGACACGCCCGACCCAAATTTTCCGCTTAACAATTGGTGGTTGGTGAAAGTTTAGGGGAAAGATCGGGAAAGTTTAGGGGGTAAAGAGGCGTGAGTGGGATATGTTAAAGAAAGCTCAGTGGTTGGTGGCTCGAAGAGTTAGGGGTGTGTGAAGAAAGGGAATTAGTGGTTCGTGAGAGAAATTAAGGGTGAGGGGTTTAGGGAAAGTTCGGGGGAGATAGGGTGGGAAGTGTCAGAAAGAAAAAAATTGAGGTGGTTGTAGAAGTTCGGGAGGTAGGGTGGGTGTAGGAGGTAGGGTAGGAGTGTGTGAGAATAAATTAGTAGTTGATGAAAGTTCGGGAGGGGAGGGGGTAGGGTGGGTGTAGGAGGTAGGGTAGGGTGTGTAAAAAAAAATTGGTGGTTGGTGAAAGTTCAGGAGGGATAGGAAGTATGGTAGAGTGTGTCAAATATAAAATTGGTGGTTGGTGAAAGTTCATGAGGGAGAGAGGGGGTAGGATGGGGTGTGTCAAAGAAGAAAGTGGTGGGGTTTTATTGTAATTATGTAAAATATTTTAAATATCTTTTTATCTTTTAATCCTTATCTTTAGTGTAGTGTTAGGGAAAAAATTGTCGTTTAAGTTTTTAAGCTAAAGCAATTTAAGATTTAAATCATGAAAAAAAAGCAAAATGAGGGAATAATCGAGAAAATCTCGAAAATTATAGAAAATATCACGCAAAAGGATAGAGAATGCATCAGAGGCAATCTGCGATAAAGATTCACGTAATTAGAACGGCTTGAAAATAAAAGATAGTTCAGGGGCAAATGACTAATTAGCCTAAATTCAATTGCCTAGATAATTTAAGATTACATTCACATGCAATGAATCGGCCAACACAAAACCATGATTGCACAATTTGAATATTCAGAAAAAAATAATACCCTCAACCCACTGGCCTAACACCCAGCTAATACCCATGCAATGAGACAAAACAATACCATCCCTTTGAATTGTTTCATACTTTCATTGCACCATAATATTTTTGTACTCTTTATAGGAACAAGATTTCCAAATGTTCTTTTGGGTGTTCTTCATGTGAATGCTCATTTTTTCCTTCAAACCTTAAAATAATTTTAAGGTTGGTTTTGCAACATCCAAATTCCAACATGAGCAACAACAGACAACAACTAAAGTTAGATGATGGGATGCTAATAGAGCTTCAAGAAATTTTCCAATCGTTTGACAGAAACAATGATGGTGGCCTAACTCGACTCGAGCTTGATTCGCTCTTAAGATCATTAGGCTTGAAACCTAGTCTTGATCAACTGGAAACATTGATCCACAAAGCAGATACCAACAACAATGGCCTCATTGAATTCAGAGAGTTTGTGGCCTTAATTGCACCTGAGCTTCTTATAGCTAAACCAGCTTATACTAATGAGCAACTGGAGCAATTGTTCAAGGTTTTTGATGGAGATGGTGACGGGTTTATCACCGCAGCTGAGTTGGTTCATTCCATGGCTAAGCTTGGCCATGCTTTGACAGAGGAAGAGGTTGGTGGGATGATAGAAGAAGCTGATAATGATGGAGATGGAATGATCAATTTCCAGGAGTTCTCAGAGGCTATTAGTTCAGTTACATTTTTCAATTCTTGAACTTGGAATTAATGCTTTTTGTTCAATTTATTGAGGCAATACCATTGCTGTTGTCTACATGATTCCTTTTTCAGGATGTAAGATCTCTGTCTTTGCTCATGTCAAGTGACAAGAAATAGGGCCTATTGTTCATCTTTCACTTTATACTTGGTCTGTGGAATTTATCTGAACGAAATGATATGTTTTTTTTAGTCATCTATGAACTAAAGCTTTGTAATCTTGGGCACATCAAGAATGATATGTAGAGCACATAATATTCAACTCGAGTCTTTGCTAGTTTTAATCGGTTTGATTAAAATCGCTCCCTGTAACAATCTTTGAGGTAGAGCACATAATATTCAACTCGAGTCTTTGCTAGTTTTAATCGGTTTGATTAAAATCGCTCCCTGTAACAATCTTAGATCTCTCAATCACTAATTAATCTCTGTGACAATGTAATCAGATATCAATTACACAACTCTGGATTGCATGTACAAGCAAATACACATTTGGCAAGCATGATACAATAATTAGCAATTGCAAGGCATGCACTCCATTAACTTCAACTAGTAGAGAGTTAAACATCTCGACAAGGCAGAAATTCTAATACATTTCAGACTCGTTAATAAAACCACACGTTACTTAGCATTTTTCAAAATTTAAACAAAAGTAATGTCTATGAACATAGGTAAAACTAAAGAATATTACTCGAACACTAGCAAGATCATCAATGGTATCCATCAGTCTACATTCTATTGCAAAAAAACGGGAATTGGGATTAACAAAAAAGGTAGCTTTATAAGCAGAATTAGTATCACGCCTTCTTCTTCTTGGATTTCAGCATTACATATCCAATAAAGAGGCATAAGAAGCTGATAAGACCAACGCCAGCAAACACCGGTATGAAGATTGCATATTCTTGTGGTAGAAAGTACTTGTGTACAAAGTTATCACTGTCAACAAATGGCTGAAAGGAGATGATAATTTATTAAAATTTCCGTTAACTGCTTAAGAATGGAAGGCAAAATAGGTACTACGAAGTATAACATATCAGTTTAGAAATACTGACCAAGATGATAACCCAGAATGTATAATAAGTGAAAATCGACAAGCTAAGAACAGAGAGAAGCAGCCCAACAGCCCTATCCGCTAATTCCATTGCAGTTTTATGTCACTTAATCAGCTGCAAGAAGCAATTACCACATTCAAGATTAAAATCGAACATACCGAACATAAATGACACCTAATCTATTAATAAATCATGACATGGGATAAATTTCATGATTGTTTGTTGACATCTAGGACTAGCTAAAGATATAAGTGAAAGACCTCAGTAATTCATATTCGACTAACTAAGATTCCCTGACACATAAAATTCTATCTTCGCCTAACTAAAAGACCTCAGTAATTCATCTTCGCAAACGCTAGATATATCTGATTTGCTTGCCCATCTGGATGACAAATCCAGTCACTACATTCGACTACAGGTAAAAGTGGGATCAGCTATATGAATACGATGTCTCCAATCAGTTAGGCCATCCCTTCTCCTCCTTCTAGTCGGAGCACCAAAATCTCTTACTCCATAGAAGTCAACTACTTCTACGCAATGCTTAAATTCCATAAAAACAAACACAATCAACTCAATTTCGAAAAGCAATTCGAATTACGCAGACTGAGCGCAACCTCAAACTGATTAAACTTTCTTCTAATCCAGAAATGCACAACAACTAAATGTAGATTTCCTTTAAAACAAAACAAGACAATAAACTATAAAAAGTACAATAAAATGGGAAAATATAGATCCAAGTTAATCACATATAATTAGTTTAAAAATCTCAACCTTTCTACTATTAACACATTACAACACAAATAACAAATTATGCTATAACTAATGTAAAAAAAATAAAAACTATTCAAATTAAACAAGTACTACAAACATCTCAAAAAAGATCGTCTAGTTTGATTTATAATGGTCACAATTATTAAAATTTGCGTCTTATTTGACACAATTAATTTCGATTCGAATCATAATTATCGTGTTAATAGTAAATAATACTAAAAATACTATCTTTTTATATATTTTCACGAAATATTGGAGTACCAAATAATAATTCAGCGTGTTTTGGTAAAATTAGGATAAACATGATGAGTTATGCTAAATAATTTACCACGTATGATTGATGAAGCTAAATGTACCAAAATAATCTCATTTTGTTATATACTACAAATTGTCGAATATTTTATAATATACATAAAGATTACCTTAATTTGATGTGCTTGTGGAATGGGGATGAATCGAAATTTTATTTAATTCTTTCACAAATTGCTAATTTTATGCTTTTTACTAATTTATACTCCGTAACAAACAAGTCCTTGCTAATAAATCATACATTATTAGAGTTATTAGGCGATTCGTTAATACATTATATGCTCATTAAATCGAGATCGATATTTCTTTAGGTTATGATTGAGAAACCGATTCTGATGAAATTTATTTGGATTTGGTTCGTTTCAACTAGTTGTGTAGAGTACTTGTCCGACTTGATATAGTTTATATACAATGAATGATTTTAAGTTATTCGAAGAGTTAGGTCTAATATGAGTGCGTGATTGCATTTAATTGGATTGGTTAATTAGTTTAGCTCATGGTACGAGCAAAATATGTTATGGTGTTTTAAGGATATATATTATTAAAACTTGTGACAAGAGATCGAAAAACAAAAAAATTGATTAGTAAACAATAGCGGGCATTGGCAAGAGTCTTTCATAGAGGATCGTCAATTCGTCATTCATCCCCCATAATAATTTTAGGTTAATTAGTCGTTTGCCTCATATATTATCGTTTAATTTTTAACTTATTTCATGTATTTTACAACCATTTAGTAAATACCAAATGTATTATTTATCTTTTTTGGGATGTTCTATTGTATTTATTAATTAAAATATATAAATTGACATATTTTAAAATAAATTAACGTAAGTCTTTTTATAATAATTAAAATATTACATAATTTTTAATTTAGCCCATTTCTTTTCCTTCCGTCCCTATTTTAGATAAGTTGAAAAAAGAAATATTTTTAAATTTTAATGATTTAATAAATACATTATAAGTTTGAAGTCGATATGAGTGTTAACAGCGTACTCGAGTTGTATATATAAGTATTGATTTACGTAATTAACACCCAGCAAGCCTTAAGCAACTTTGGTTTGCTTTTGCGCCCACTTTTAGAGATTCGATATAGTCGGTAAAAGCGTCAACTTTAAGTTATAATTATCAAGGCTCCCTGGCCTTCTGATGCTTCTACCGCCAGCCTCTCCGCCCAAAGTATCCATCCTCCAGCGGATGATGAAACCAATCATACCCAACATACAACTTCCCCGCCCCATTCTACTATAATCGGGGGGATCTTACCGGTTAGTAATATCGATGAGTGCCAGACGCTGATAAAAAACTGATGAAAAGCGGGGAAAAAATTACCATTTGAACTCTTGACCTGCTTATGGATCGAAGTCTTATTTCAATCATTGCTTAATTCGATTATCTACCGACGAGTTTGTAACTCCAATTTGCAAAAATCACCATTTGAAGCATCTCTTCCGGACATATGGAAGCTTGATTATACCTAAAGGTTTGCGGTAACAACTATTCTAAAACACATGATAATATTTATTCATACCTTGCCATTAAGAATCCGCAAGCTTCGGATAATGAAGCCTCGTACTTTAATGTCACGCGTTACTATGGCCGAATCCCGAGGAAGGACTAAACATATGTCTACATATTTTGCCGCTCTAAAAGGTGATTGCAAATGCGCGAGAGAATTTTGGCCATCCCCACCCGAAGCGGTTGGACAAAGATAACCGCAGATGGAGAAAGCTGCCGGTGCACGTTGCGGCGGTGCCAAGCTTTATACTTATTTTGTCAAGGATTTGGTAGAAAATCGATGACACCCTCGACAGCGATCCAGGCAAGTTTGGAAATCCGGTACCCTTTCTTAACGGCCTCGGGTATTAGAGATATCATTGATGATGGTGAGAGAAAATCCACAGATTTTTCATGTCAGAGAATCGGGAGTGCCTTTTATATGGCTGAGAACTTTCTTTAGGCCATTACGACATGGTTTAAATATTTGTATGTGAACTAAGTATTATGCCTCACAGTGAAGAATCTAATAAGTCTTAACTACTTGTTTCAATCAGATCTCTTTGATTTTGCCATGGAAATACTAGACCAGAATCCTCAGGCAGCTACAGCCAGAGATGGAAATGGAGAGACGGCTCTACATATTTTAGCTCAGCTTTGGAACCTTTTCTGACGGTTCCAAAAGCTGGGATATTGGCGAGCTTCATCCCCATTATTGTCTTTATAATGAAAAGACCTGTTGAAACAAGAAGTCAAACAAATCCAGATAAAAGATCGCTTATAGACCGGATCTTTCCTTAATTCTTTTGTCCGTCGAGTTCCGTATGTTAGATATCCGTGATCAAGCTTATGCGCCCAGTCCTCAAGTTAGTGAAGAAGCTATGGACTGAGATAGTGTTACTGGATAACTCAAGCATTTCGGACTTGATTGCGAAACCTACACGGTTATTGTTCACAGCAGCAGGTTTAGGAATAATTGAGTTCTTGGTTGTCTTCGTCGGTATACGTCTTCTACGGAAAGTTGGCGAGAAAGCGGCATATTCATGGTATGAAAAGCAGAGCGGAGAATGTTTTAATCGATTTGTGAGGTGGAGCCCTTAAAGATTATATGGCGGCATATAAAGGCGAGAACAACAACGACATACGTTTAATTTGGAAGAAGTTGCACCTCATTATCAACTTCCAAAAAGGACTGCGGAGGCTACTCTGCAAATGAAAAAACCTTAATGCTTTCAAAATCTTTGTGATTTACGATGCCGTCGTTAATATCATCAACAACTTCGATCGATGTTAAATGGGTTAAAGCTTCTTGGCGATTGGGACTAGCGACATTTTGTTTCCATGTAGAACGACAAGCGAATTCCCTCTTGAGAGATTCTTGTGAAGGTAATGGAATCAGTTGTATAGTAGAACTATACAATGCTTTATCCAAATGATAATAGGAGATTGTTTCAATTTTCATGATAAAAATATATACAAAATGAATTCAACGAAATGTAACATTTACCTTAGTTGAATTATATAATCCTATTAATGTACTCAAACATTTAACATACCTCTATTTGAACATCAACAACAAAACCTAAACCTAATCACATTTACTCTCTATTTCAAGTTGACCTCTTTTACAAATCGATTCAATGAAATAATTCTCCGATTGAAATATTTACTCCGTGGGTGCTCACCGACATCTTTGAATCAAATTACTTTTTGTTCTTAACTCGAATAAATATAAATTATAAGAAATAATTTTAGTCATATTATAAACTATATAATACGGAGTATATTCATTGAATTAGTCAACTGAGTGTTCATCAACATCTTTATATCAATTACTTTTTATTCTTAACTCGAATAAAGATTAATTTTCTTGTAATTTGCCATATAATATACGGAGTAACTAAAAGTGATTGTCGAAGTGATATGAAAAATAACGTTAATTAAAATAAATTAAGTATTTAGTCAAAAATAAAATAATGATATTCTTTTAAATATCTTTGTATATTACGTGTCACGCCCTGAAATAGTGGGTGCCATAAAACAATCGCCGACGCTACTTCTGCGCGCGAGAGAAACCTACTTTGCCCAGGCCCGCAAAACAATCATTGCTTTCCTTTCGCTCAATACCCTTTACATCTCCTTTTTTTAGTTAACAATTTTTTATATTTGAAACTACTTTCTCTATAATAATATTCGAATTGTACTTGCCAATTAAAATCCACAATATTAACATTCAATCATGCTTCAATGGCTTGGTCATTGGATCACGTACTCTCGAATATTTATTAATTTAATTTACTACTTCTTTTGCCCTTTTCTATCTCCTTTTCATATATTTTCCCTCTAATAATTTTTAATTTAATTAATTCTTTTCTATTCCTTCATTCAACGCTTCATCTTTCAACCAAAATTCCCACAATATCAATCATCAACCAATCCCCCCTCCCCCCCCTGTCCCAAAATTCTTGTCCAATTACCAAAAATCCCCAAATCCTAGGGTTAATTAATTTATTGGGGTTTTTAGTTTATAATGAGCTTTCAGGATCTAGAATCGGGTAGGTTAGGTGGGTTGAGGAATAATAATAATAGGGGTATGATAAATGGGAAACAAGATCCGACCCAAGGTGTGGTTTCGGGTATTTTTCAGATAACAACTGCTGTTGGGACGTTTCAGAGGCTTGTTAATACTCTTGGCACTCCTAAAGATACCCCTGACCTTCGTCAAAAGCTGTAATTTTTATTGTTTTTATGCTCTTTTTATTATTTTTAATGATTTTTATGTTTTTGTTGTGAATGGATTGGTTGAAATGTTTATGATTGAATTTGGGTTGTTGGATTTTGTGATTTATGAAAAGATGGAATTTTTATGATTTGTATGGTTTTCTTTAATGATTTTTATGTTTTTTTAATGAATTGGTTGAAATGTGTATGATTGAATTTGGGTTGTTGAATGTTTGGTTTAATGTGTTGGATGTTTTGATTTATGAAAAGCTGTAATCTTTATTTTTTTTTTATGTTTTTGTTTTTTGGGTTTTGTGTTTAATGGATTTTTTGAAATGTTTATGATTGAATTTTGGTTGTTGGATGTTTGGTTTTATGTGTTGGATGTTGTAATATATGAAACGCTTTAATTTTTATGATTTTTGTGCTTTTGTTTTTCAATGGATTGGTTGAAATGCTTATGATTGAATTTGGGTTGTGGTTTTATGTGTTGGATGTTGTGATTTATGAAAAGCTGTAACTTTTATGATTTTTTATGTTTTTGTTTTATGTTTTTTGTTGTTTGAATGGGTTTGAAATGTTTATGATTGAATTTGGTATGTTGGGTTGTTGAATGTTTAGTTTATGTGTTAGATGTTTTGATTTATGAAAAGCTGTAATTTTTATGTTTTTGGTTTTTGTTTTGGAATGAATTGGTTGAATTGTTTATGATTGAGTTTGGGTATTGGGGTGTTTAAATTTGGTTCTATGTGTGAGATGTTGTGATTTATGATGTAGTATTTGTTTGGTTAATTGTTTGAATTATGAATGAATTGATTAGATTAATTATAACTTAATCTAGAATTATTGCGTTATCTATAGTTTGTATCTTATTTTTGTTCAACTGGCTTTTTTGTGATAATATATGATCATGTTAATAGTTTTTTTGGTGAGTTTTGGGTTTTATTTGAAGGGGCTGTTCAGTTAATTTTGTTATGTATTTCACACACTGGATTGATTACCGTCTCTTTTTGCAGCAATATAATCTTAAAGTCTTATAGACAATTTGTATGTAGGAGGCAAATAGTTTGGCAGTGTGGTGTCAAATGCCACATGTGATTATGATGTGTAATAACAGATTTGGTATATGTTTGAAAATTATATTAGCGGAATGGAGCCTGCACGTGGCTTATGGCATACGCCGAATGTTGCCTGATGATGTCATAGGTTCCAAATAGATTCCATTATACCGAGCTAGATAATATAATAAAAATTGACTCCATAGGACAACTGATAATGAGATTCTACTTGGTTCTTTTGGGGAGTCGTTATGTAGATTAAGATGTTTTTTATTTGAGGTGCTTGATACTGGCGCTTATTTGTGAATTATGATACTTTTCATAATCATTCAAGTTTGGTGCCATTATATATGAGATTATGGCCTAATGTAAGCTTACTTAAACAAAGAGTTCTGTCATTTTATCTACCATGAGTGCTTGTTTTGTACAATTCATTGTGTGACTATCATGCAACAGTTTGCCCTGACTTGATTTCACCTGTTTGATTATTGAATACTGGTGGTGCATGCATCTAATAGTATGCATCTGACATGGTTGTTTTAATTGTAGGCGAAAAACGCGGTTACATATTGCAGAACTGGTAAAAAATACTTCAGCCAAACTTAAGCAAGCTAGTGAAACTGACCATCGTGTTGAAGTCAGTGTAAGTGACTGCTATCCATGTTTCTTCCACCTCTCCCTTCTGTTCAGTGTATTTTAATCTCATGATGCTACATTCTGTTAGTATTATCAATTAGGCATTGCCAATTACTTGAATTCTTTCTGCTTGATTGGAAAGTAAGGTGTGACTGGCCAATCGGCCTTCTAATAGAATGCATAGATCACATAATTTGCTTGATCCAGCCTTGACACATCAATTTCAGTATTTCATGCCACTACATCCCATATTCTGTGTCCTGGTCACATTTCTTTTATGTCTTATGTGGTATATTTGCTACTGAGCTGTGATCATGACTCGAGTGGATGTTTCAACTGTAGAGTTGATGTTTGCCTCGTGGCTTTCCTCCCTTCTTTTACTTTTACTTCCGTAAAAGAAAAATGAGGTGGACCATAAGATAAGTTAACTCTAGGCACTTAAAAGATCGACATAATGCACTTCAGTTATTTCTTTCAGAGACTGATTATTGAAGGTTCATTGACCTGTAGGCTAGCAAGAAAATTACTGATGCCAAACTTGCTAAAGAGTTTGAAGCGGTCTTGAAAGAGTTTCAGAAGGCACAGAGGCTTGCAGCAGAAAGGGAGACTGCTTATACGCCTTTTGTTCCTCAATCAAATCTTCCTCCCAGGCAATTCATAGTGAATTCTAGAACATTATTGGATATGGCATCTGTTTGATATCTACTCCTAGAAGTGTTGCTTACTTTTCAATTTTCTCATTTCTTAACTAATTGTATTTTTTAACAGTGAGGTAGATGTAACATCAGAGAAGAACCCGGAACAGCGCTCACTTCTAGTCGAATCTAGAAGGTATTATCTGCTACCTCTTGTGTTCTTTTCAAATGCAGTATAACATTTGTTAACCTTTTATCTTGTGGATATTATAATTATCACTTGAGTGCGTGCATATATGTTCACTAATCTGGATTTGTTTGTATATTGGAACTCCATACTGACAATTGTACGGCACATGAAAAAGACTGTTCACAAATTATCTACCCTGTAGTATGTAAAAGTTTCTCTAAATCCTAAATGATATTGCAGACAGGAAGTCTTGTTGTTGGACAATGAAATTGCTTTCAATGAGGCTATTATAGATGAAAGGGATCAGGGTATTCAAGAAATTTCTCAGCAAATTGGTGAAGTGAATGAAATTTTCAAAGATTTGGCTGTTTTGGTTCACGAGCAGGGAGTTATGATTGGTAAACTTACTGTTAAGTATAATGTTCATATGTTTGCTCTAGATCAATAGCATTACTGACATAAGGAATCTGATTTTTCCAGATGACATTGGATCAAATATCGATAATTCTCATGCTGCTACAGCACAGGGAAGAGCTCAACTTGCTAAGGCAGCCAAAACTCAAAGATCAAACTCATCACTGGTAATTTTATACTACGCTCTAACTTGAGATAATTCGACTAATTTGATGGAGGCTATTTTTTGTCATGATGACTTACTAGAGATTTGATGGGCACGTTATTCTTTTCATGTTATATAGTGAAAGCATTTTCTTTTGGTATATGATTATGAAATTGTAGATTGGCACGTTCTTCTTTTCATGTTAATTTGACTTTGTTAACAGATTCAATGTTATCTTTACATTGCTAATTTTCCTAGTTCACCAACAACTTTTATTTTGAGGCATATCTTCTTACCCTTGCTCGAGGGTTGAACACTTGGCTGTGTAGTCTTAGAGACTGATATTAGATCCATCTTGATTTACAATACTAATGCATACCATGCTATCTAGAATAAGTAGTACCTGTTGGGCTGTTGCTTAACTATTATCTATATTTTGCTTCAGACTTGCTTACTCCTGGTCATATTTGGCATTGTGCTCCTAATCGTTATCATCGTTCTCGCTGCATGATACCCGAGCTTCGAAATGATGAAATGGTATTATGTTGTCGAGACAAACATTGGAAGACCGGGTTTCAAGTTGCTGTCAAAACTCAAAAGCTTTATTGGCCCCATTAAGTGTGCTCTTCTGGCTTCCAATTGGATTCTAGGAGAATTATATGGTTTATTTTTTATGTCAGTTTCAGGGTGGGAATATTCTGTGTGTGTGTATATAAGCACTTGAGTGTTGAGGTTTATTTGTTGATGGTGTCAAAAATTTATTTTGTCAGTGAATTGTTTACTCTGTTAAGGTTATCTTCATTTGTCGAAATTCAGTGAAAGTACCAGGATTTAACAAAGAAACAGATAATGCCCAAAAAATTACATATGGAGCAGGGGCAACTAATTGCAAACTAGCAATTGACATTATTGCAATTTGCAAGCATGAATGGTATACAGAAGATTGAACATCATGTATGCCATCACAGCACCAAGTTGAACATAAAATGGCACAAAAGGCATTTTACCCAAGCGAACTGTTCGGTTTAACTTGGCTCATCCACAACTCTACTCGTATTTTACATACTTTGTTACTATGTTTAAATATAAATTCCATTTTAAAGACTTAAATCTGTAGTCACTTAGCTGTCAGGCTGGACTATGGAACAAATATAACTCACTACAGAAAGGCAATAAACAATAATCCATGGAAGACTCAAGACTGGTTCAGCTAGAATGAATTTAACACTATCTTGTTGTTCCAGCTCTACTTGTCTCTTACAGATTCCTTGGCTCACCCGAGTGATCCGTTTGCTTTAGCTTGACTCGTGCACAACTCTTACATACATATTTCTTACTATGTTTAAATATATATTCCATTTTAATGACACAAATCTGCAGTCACTCTCAGCGCTGGTTTAGACCAATTAGCTGTCAGGCTGGATTATGGAACAAGTAGTCACTCGCTAGTCACTACACACAGAGGTAATAATAAACAATAATCCATGGAAGACTCGAGACTGGTTCATCTAGAATGAATAAAACAGCTCTAAGAGTGACTACAGATTTGTGTCATTAGATAACCATGGTGTTGTATCTAGTTGACTAGTTGGACAATTAGATAACCATATAAAGGAATTAAATAAAACAGCTCAATCTTAAATCAGAGGGCAAAGGTGTATAAAGTAAAGAACGTCCAATAATTCATTCTCCTCTAAGCTGGGTGCAAGGAACAAGCTTCCATAATTGGAAACATAAAACCTTCTAGCCTTGGGTTCCTGCAAATGCTAAACACTGTATCGCCATTCGAAAGTCTTGGCCATTCAGTGATACCCATCAAGAAGCCAAGACTGAGTTATACACTATGAATCTCAACAGAACGTGTTCTTTATCCAATTTGTCCCAAAACCACCTTAGTCAGCAGCCATTAACACTCTAGCAAGCGTAATACAAGATGCTATCCAGTCTAACAGAATATTAATGCTCCATTGAAACGAGAAACAACAAAGATTCACAACTTTTTCAATTCATTAGACACTAGACAGCGGAGTAATAGTTAATGTGTAAACAATCACAAAAGCCGATAAAGCTGTAGAGATGAAGGTAACAAAAGATACAAATTTAGCATGCTCATTCAAAGTACAGGGAACTAACTTCCAACTCAATTGTATTAGTTAATAGACTGGGAATATTGTCAGTAGAAATCAAATAGGTTCCCTTGATCATACTCTACATCTGCAGTGAATGAAGAAATCTGATAGGCCACGTATAACTTTTGTGTACTCAGGTCCGAGTGGCTGCAAAAAGATAACAGAGTCGATGTAGTGAGAATACCAAATACTGTGTATGATTCAATGAGTTTTTCATCAAGAATATATCATTGGGAAAAACATGGGTTAATACTATTAAAACTTGGGTGGGCACAGATTTGAAATGAGCATGCTGAACAATGGCCTTATATGGTTAAAAACCATAGATGACCTTAATAAAGACAATGCAAACTCTAGAGTCTAGAACAAGATTGCATACCTGATAACAGGTTCCTTCAGTTTCATTTAGATGGTTCCTTCCTTTTCAATTGCCTCCCCACATCCTTGTAAATAATGTAATTAAATAATTACGATTATTGTAAATAATGTATCACATTTATAAAAAACAAGAAAAAAACATTTAAACCAATTAACCATCCTCAGAGGAACTTCGATTAGTAGTTGAATTCATCCTCACAAATTCTTTTAACAATGCTACATGAGTACCAATTTGATAACCATCAAACTCTCCAAGTATCATGCCTACGATATGCCCTTTAGTATTGAACATCGGGCCTCCCGAACAACCATCTCTACAATGGATTCCAGCACATTGTATAATGGGAATGTGAGCCCAAAGATTCTTCTCAAATTGAAACTGTGACTGGTTGTTTTTATCAAAATAAGTTTTATTCCACACATGACCCATTATTCGATATTTAGGAGTTTCCATCAAGCTTGAAGATACATAATCACCACAAACCTCAGTAGCACTAAACTGAGCACAATCCGCCACACAAGGATAAACAGCACGTCCAACAAACAAGGAATACACGAGGTTGTAAGAATGACCTACATGCAGTAATGTCTCACAATTGGAGATTGCGCCATCCTCAGCAAATTCAGCAGCATAAGTGGCATTGCCACCTTTGACGACCAACAATGATAAATCCCAAGTTGGTTTGATAACTAGTATTTCAGCTTTCAAAGCAAAGTCCTTGTCATCTATCTTGCGAACCGTGATACTACGTTTTCCTTTATTATTCAATATATGAGCACATGTGATTAACACTACATCATCATCTTTCACATTCATAGAATCTCTAAGCTTTATACCAAACCCAGAAGCAATTGTTTCCTTTCTATCTTGATTTATTTTTATGACCCATGTCACACGTTTGATGTCATCATTTAGTTTTGCAAAATGATAGTCATTCAAATGTTCCTACAATTCAATAAATTAATTAAAATATCAATAATTACCAAAAAATTAGGACAATGTTTGATAATAGCAACATGTGACGAGTTAGGCAATTTACCTGATACGGATTTTGGGCAGTTGGTGTAGGAGATTTGGCATCAAGGGAACTCATAGCTTTGTGGGATAATTTTCTTTAACTTCTTTGCAGAGTTTCCTTAACTTTAAGGAGGATAAATTGTAAGAGAATTTCACAAAGAATTAGAAAGGTTTGGGAGTTTAGAGGGAAGCAGAAAGGTGATCAATACCATGGTTTGAAATGTATTATCTTCAGTAAATTACTTTTGTTGTTTATTTAATAAATTGATTTTTGATAAATTATTATATTTTTCAAATAAATTGATTAATAACCCTCTCAAACTCAGCCTAACCGTCGTTAGTCGTTAGGCCCACATAAACCCTCCTCATCCTAGCATAACTCTTAATCGAGGAGTGGAATTGAACCTAACGAAATCAAATTCGAATCAATATCATCGATACCAAAATTAAGTTCAATTGATTCGATACTATTCAATTAATATTCAATTCGATCGATATTCCGCTATATTTAATATTCAAGCTCAAAATCAAATTCTAAAATATATATTGTCATATAACATTAAATATTTATACAAATATTCGAATTCAAATCGGTCATTCGGTTCTAGTTTAAATGAAGATATCTCAAAGATTTCGAATTTAATTATAAGGTATCTACAAATCGGATTTGTTATACAAAAAAAAGAATAACAAAATCGGATTCGAGGCTCTATTTCTCAGCCTCCGACAAATATTTGAATATTGAATATTTGAATTCGAACTCGAATATTCGAAAAAGTATTCGATTCATATCTACCCCTACTCCCATCAATAAATTTGATATTGAATAAATTAAATTCTAAGATATAACTCAATCAGAAAAACTAGCAGATTAGCACTCCTCAAATAGGCTCTTCACATGTGCTCGCCTCATGAAAAGCAAATCTTTATTAAAGTAATTAAAAGGAATGTTTTAGTCCAATGATCAATTGAGGCACATCTCACAATTAATCCTTCGTGATATCTCGTAAGGGATATTAGGGTCAAGTAATGTATCAAGTTTCTACACTTTGATATTATTGAATAAAATATTTGTTACTGTTTACTTAAGAGTCACTAATTCTTATTTTGATAATAACAAATTATAATTAAGCGCTAAAAATTATTTAAGTGACTTCCACAGTGCTCCGTTTAATTGGCACTTTGCCACAAGAATCAAGTCAAGACAATGCCGTAGTCAGTCTTAGTCTTTATGTCATCTTAAGGTGTTTGTAAGGAATTCCTCACTAATGAAATTACTTAGTTTGATTAGAGAGATGTTTTAAAATGGTAAATCTTTTTAAATTGCTTGTCCGGCTTCTTGAATCGCTTAGGCGAACTTTTATCTTGATTGATCCATTTTAACTTCTAATGAATTTAGTTAAAATGACTTTAATGGTATCGATTTCTAAGATTAAAGCTAGAGGATCAAAACTAGGAAATGTTGGCATTACAAATTGGGAAAACTTGGCCCTATATCTACTTCTACAAAAGTCATACAGGTTTGATTGCTTTCCAAGCAAATTCAAGGAAAAATGTTAAATAATTTTTAATGATTGTATATATCTTATACTGTATATAATAAACAATAGATTGAATAATTATTTAAACATACTATTATGTGTAAAAAGCAACTACAATAAACAATAGATTGAATAACAACTCCACGGCCCACGTTCTTGAATAACTTATGTCATTGACTTGAGCATTTCTTGAGACAACGTAAACAAAATACTCCATCCGTCCCAATTTACTTGATTTATGCAAAAGTATTACGTGAGTTTGATTAATATTTAATATACCCTAAAGTGTATTTTATCAAAAATACTTTAAATAATCATAAAAAATAAAAAAAAGACTTTTATTAAGTGGATAAAAAGCGAAAGATCAATATAAAATTGCATTGAATTTAAGTACATCAATTAAAAGAAAAGGAATTTTTTGCTAATGATCGTTGAATCGTGACGAATGCAAGATAATTTACATATATTGATTGCAATATTGCAAATAATTTAATGCATTTTTAAAGGTTTCTCCAACTCTACCTGAATTGATAACCCACTGACGCTTGTTGTCGCAGGGGTCCAAATGACTTTATGTTCTATAAAGCATCAAGCACAATGTATAAGCAATTTTGTTTCAAATACGTCAAAAACGTTGTAATGGGTAGTTGAAAATGAAAAGTATATCAAATTATACTGTTGCTTCCTGAATCTAATGTCAGTCTATCACATGACACGAAAGCAACACGTGTCGCGCTTTACTGGCCGGTTCGATTTTCTCTCGATTTTTTATCCCATCTCAATTATTTCGACTGTCTATTTGATACCACTTTTTTAATTTTTTTTTACCAAAATTCATCATTTTTTTTCTATAAATAGAGACCACTCTCATTCAATTTGGATATAAAAAAAATCATCTTTTTTTCAATATAATTATTATATTTACTAAACCTTGTTTTAATCATTAAATATCTTTCTGAAAATGGATCCTAATAATAATGATTTACAATCAAAAGTCGCCTAATTACCCTTTGTTATCAAAATCCCAATTAATTATCAATTTGATAATCAATCTTCCAATCCATCACATCCTCAAAATATCCCAAATTTCCCCGATTTTCACCAAATTTGCCCAATTTCAATATGCCAGTGCACCGAATTATCATCCCTATTAATTGCCGGGACATCAGAATGAGCATTGTTCCGAGACTCCGCCACGGACCGCCTCGCAGTAAATCATTTCAACTACATCAACAAAATATTGAGCAAATAGACATACGCTTATGATAACGCTAAGCGTATGAAACAAAGCGGATGGTCGGAGAATGATATATTGACAAAAGCACATGAACTATATAAAAGTGGCAAGTAATGCTAATTTAATTTGATGCCCGAATGGCAAAATGCACGGTATCAACCACGGTATGGAAGTCGTTGAGGAAATATTGATCCGTGGATCCAGAGATCGTGGAGAGGATGCTGAGACTCAAACACTATTGAATCCATTTCTCGCCCAACGTAGCCGACGCAACTAAGAAAAAGGTAAAAAAGTTAAGGGTATAATGAAACCAGCAAGCTGAATGAATTTAAAACAATATAAGGACAAAGAGTTTGGACCTAATGACATATTGTTAATAAACAAATAGGCATATAATCAAAGTAAAGAAGATGGAAATGTTTATGAAGCTGGCTGGTATGAGCATTCAATGAAAGCAAGAGCCAACAGCCTGGAGAATTTTTCCGAGGCTCGAATTACTGGAAATGATTTGCAGTCCTCCACAACGCTATTTCTACTTTGATGCAAGGTACTGATGTGTGCTTTTTTAATCTTTCGTATGCTTTGCCTTGATGTGTGTTTTCTTGATCTTCACTTGTTTGGCGCTTCAATAAAATTTATCTTATCCGCGTTAAAATTAACCGAATTTAATTATCAGTTTTCAAACTGGCCGACTGGAACCGAACGGCGAAATCGCATCTTTATCCGCTAAAATTAATCAATTTAATTTTCGCCTTGAAATCCGCCTACTTGCAACCGCATCAAGGAAATCGATCTATCCGCTAAAATGATCCGAATTTTACTCGCTTCAAATCCGCTGACGAACCGCACGATGAAATCGCATTTTGTCCAGTAAAATTAAATCAATCAGCTTGGTTTTTAAAGAAGAACTCGTTTAATTTTACCAACTCATCCAAAACTTCTTACTAATATTACAAATCTATTTTCAAAAAAAAAACATTCAAACGAAATCAATGGATCCATTTGGATTTGCTTTTGAAATTAAATGAGATCATGTCAAAGAACCAAAGATTGATTGACGACTCATCTAATGAACCTACTACGACGATTTTGATGCGAAAAAATGTTTTTCTTCAATCGTAGGACCTTTCAAATATTGACAAATACTTCACCCAAAAGAGTTGATAAGTTGTGAAAAAGAAGGTATATCGCTTATTAGCCAAATGTACCACAACCATGAATGTTAGTATACGGTAAGTTCTCGCCGACAAGGGGTAGAAGAATATATCAAATAGGAGGTACTATAGCTGGAGGCTTATGTAGATTCTGTGAAAGGAATCATACCATTGTATGAGCAAGTGTACTTGGAGAGCTCCAAATGAAGATGACCTACAAAGAATAATGCATGTTAGACGAGAGGGTTTCCGAATGATCGGGAGTATTGATCGCATGCATCGAGAATGAAAAAAAATTGTCCTACAATTTGGGAAGGTCAATGGGTAGGGATAAAGGAACCACCACTGTTATTCTTGAAGCAGTTGCCTCTCATGATTTATGGATTTGGCATGCATTTTTCGGATGTCCACATCAATGATATAAACGCTCTGCATACACCGTTGTTTGATGATGTCGAATGCTGAAATACACCAAGAAAGTGAACTTCTTTGTGAATCCAACCCATCTTCCGATGCATGCATCATCTTGTCGATGACTACTCCTTCTTATCCAATTCTCACAAATCAATTAGACTTCTCGCAGCTGAACCGTATAAAGTTGTTTGCAAAAACGTGAGGATGTCGTAGCGACATCAACGCATTCGAGCGCTCAAGCCTGATTTAAAATCATTCGCGAGCCGCCTGTATCGCGGACATAAACGATTTGGCTATCATCACGAGATCATGTATCATATTACATAATACGATTGGCTGAGGATGAACGAGATACGTATGCTCAACATCGAACGATTATTTATCAATCGCCAGTGCTCGGTCCGTACACCACAACCATTCTCGACCGAGCGATACCGGTGATTCGCAAATCACGCTAGACTGGACTATGGATGCAAATGTACATCACGACCACAAAGCAGATCTAGTCAAGCAATATACGGGCATGGGCTTGGGAATGTTCTCGTGATTAAATATTTTTTAAGAGTCTTAGCTAAGGCCTTAATAAAGGCGATCAGAAATAGCTGGGACGATTACATCGCACTGCTATAGGCTTATTCAGATTTCATTACTTGTAACGCCGCGATTTTGCTTATCAGACTCAAGATTTGAGACCATTCAGAATCCTTCTTTGCTTTTACACATATTTTCAATTCTCAAGCTTCTAAATTTGTAAAAAATTAATTAAAAATATGAGATCAAAAAATTATTTAAATAAATATTTATATAATTTCGTTTTAAAAAAATTAAAAATAATTTATTTGTTAATTATTCTTATTTAATTATATATGATAATTTTGTAATTATTTAATCATAAAATATAAAATATAAGAAATAAAAATATTGGGGATAAAAATTGCAGTAGAGTGCTGTCAATTTTATTAAACAACCACCATCAGAAATAGAAAATTCGAGCTACACAATTATTACAGGCGAGATTTATGAAATACGGAATTAAAAAGAGAAAATAATTTATGCATCAGAGAGAGACTCGCCTGTTTTTGATAGCTGGGAAAAAGTCTCTTACATAAACAGACCTGTTGAAATCCAACTGGATGGTAATGAGAAACGCACCTTAAATATAACTTTTTGGTCGTTGATTGACAAAGCTGAAAGGGTTTTCTTTTGATTTTACATGTTATACTATTAGTTGTCTGAGATTGAGCTGAAGCATCAATCTCATTGACATGCTAGTAATGCAAATCCCTGACCTTTAATTTTTTTAGATAGATTCGTCATTTAGCTAATCTCACAAACTTTGTATGTTTTAGATTAGAACTCTACTAGATTAGCTTCTCATTGGTCATCACCATGTTTCGAAGTACCTTTTTATATCTAAAATGGAACGATAATGTTTACTTTTACCATTTGTTCTCTGAAAATGTAGGCAAGTGCTTCTCCCCGAGTTTTTCACTGATAAATCCGAGGCTACGGGCAGTCCAATCGATGCAGGGATGGAAAGTGGAGACAAACTGCCTTCTGAGGAGGAGTCGCAAATTGTGCCTACAATTTATAGAAAACTCTTAACGGTATTTCTGAGAGATTGCTTTCTCCTCATTCAGGAATCGAACCTAAGTGGGAGATTCCTTTCTCTTGATGAACCCAGAACACTTCCTTCATATTTGTGTTTATAACTTTATATTAAAGTCCTACAGCCAATTACACTGTAATGTCCACTAACACTTGTATGGCACCACCATCTGAAGGCACCGTGATTCTTTTAGGTCTCTTTTTATATTGTTACCTTGTGTATGTGTTCAGTTTGATCTAATTTACCATTGCTTCTGTTTTCAACTATTTGGCAGTTTGATTCAATTTACCATTGCTTCTGTGTTCAACTATTTGCCTCTCTTTGGTTTCTTCCATCTTAAAGTCTTTATTTCACTTTCTTTGAGAATGTTTTCAGAGGCTCCATACCTCCATATCGATTTTAAGATAGTCAAGCATTACTAATATCATGAAGATTTTGGTTGGTTCATATTAAAGTTATATATGCCAATTAAGATCATAAAAGAATGTTAATTCAAGCAATTAAAACTTGAACATTATCCAAGGTCGACATCGACAAAATTTCCCAACTTCTCTACTCAAGTATTGACAGGCAATTCTTGCATTGACAAACAACTCTTCCAGGATCATTTGGCAAATACTTGCATGACATTTTTAGCAGCAATGACAATATCACATTCGACTTCTAGACTTTAGAACAAAATACTCCTTCCTATAAATACAAGGGCAAAAAACAAAGGTGCCTCTACTTGTAGCTCAAGGGCATGAATAGCGTAGGGTCCTTAGGTTAAGGATTTCAACCTTTCAAGGATAAAAAACAAAGCGTGCGCCACGGTTTTGGAGATCGATAACTTCGCAAGGCAACGAGCTCAAAGTTTGAGCCCTGAAATTCTTGTAGTTGGAGCTTTAAGCTCAAAGAGAAGCCCTCATTGCTTCTTGTTTCCAGTTCAGTCAGCTGTTTCAGCCACTGCAGCAAGATTACAAGTTCTGTTTGATCATAGCACTCATCATGTAGCATTCTGACCACCATTCAACAGCACATTAATATAGATTTGAAAGGGATCCACAGTGTTCAGAAACTACTGTCTAATCACAAGATGAGAACTACTTCCATAATACTCCATATTAGCCAAAGATGACTGACTCTCCAAATTGGAGTTCATTTACCCATTGGCAAGAACTGTACAGTCATAATCAGGTTTAACCTTCAACTGGTTATAAGATAAATCGTCGATTATTCTAGCACAATAACAACAAGAATTCTCTTGTAGTTAAGCCTCCATTGAACTGCCAACTGAAATCTAGAAATGGATTTTATACGCTTCCCAACTATAATATCCATTATTCCATTAGTTTCCAGGGAAGAAAGAAGCTCGACAATAAATGATGACTGCTCTTCAAAGTTCACGGGGAAATCTTCAGCACTCTTTATAAGTTTTCCAAGGAATTCATCTTGTTCGACTGATGTTGGGAGAGCATCCAGCAACCCTTGGCAAGTTTTAACTAACCACTTCATAACAGTAATTTCGTTATCCGTTGAAAGGAGGTTTCCTGAACAAGCAAGATGTCCACTGGATCTTCGCTGGTTTGGAGCAGTGGCCCACAACCTCAAAGAAGAAAGTAGGGCAAACGATGGTTTTCCGTTTTGGCAAATGTATAGTGAATCTCCAGCCACGAACACAGGGAGTACATGTCTGGCTCCAAGACTATAAACGCTTTGTCATTTGAATATTCATTTAGAAGAAAACCATAATGCTCCAGGAGTTCCAAGTTTGTGTATGTCCCATAGCTTAGAAGGACCTACACTAAACATCAGCAAGTTATCAAATTAATGAAATAATATTTGAATATTCATCTATTCCTTCTCTAAACATAAATACATAATTAACAAATTAGTCATTCATAAGAAACTAACTGCAGCTTAACACAATATTCGGCAACGCACAGGTCAAGGTTTACATAATTGAATTCTCAATTATCTTTAAAATGATAACTGCAGACAGTTTTCACACAGTAGTGATAATTTAGAAGAACACAAATTCATAACAGAGCAGATAATGTTGCTCACTTAGCTAACTACTATTCCATATTCTCCTTTCACACACCAAACATATCAGGGACATCACTGCACAGCTCTGAGGTCATTATTCATAAGAAGGAAATTCTAGTACTCCGTAATTCTTTTTACTTGCAACTACTGGAGCGAGAGAAATAATTTCTACTGTTGGTTATGGAAAAGAATTGCTTTCATAACAGATAATTTCAAAGGGCTCTGCACAAGCCGAGGGGGTGCAACAAGTTAGTTGTTAATCAAGCTATCAAGCTAAGTTGAGGGAATCCAACAAAAGGAGGAGAGGTAATCCATGGCCCTGACTTGAATTCAGAACTATGACTGCTTGAATAATCATTAATCAAAACCTCATTAGATACTCAACTTTCCTATAAATTTGTAACTTGAATAGTATGGTTAAATAGTACAATAGTTTAGATTAATGATTATCAAGCAGTCATGGTTCTGAATTCAAGTCAGGGTCATGGTTAAATAGTATAATCATTAATCAAAACCTCATGCATTATTACCATGAAAAGATCCTGCAACAGTTGTTGTTGAAGTTGAAAGAAAAATACTCCGTACTTTATTAAGAAACCGTTACAGTACTAAGCTGCACCAAGCATGAGTTTGTTTGAACAAAAGACTTTTTACCCTGTCTGGACTCTTTTTTCATTCCTTGAGAACCTTGATGCATCTAGTGTCTCAAAAAAACTCAATTCATGAGGTTGTGCCACTGACCGTCCCAAGTTCAAGAGACCTGCATTTGGAGAGTCAACTAACAGTACATTATTCTTACATACACAGCTCTACTTGTCTCTTACAGATTCCTTGACTCATCCGAGCAGATCGCTCGCTTTAGCTTGGCTTATGCACAACTCTACCCGTCTCTTACATACTTCTTACTATGTTTAAATATAAATTTCATTTTAATGACACAAATCTGTAGACATTCTTAGCTGGTTTAGACCAATTAGATGTCAAGCTGGACAATGTAACAGATAGTCACTCACTACACAAAGGAAATAAACAATAATCCATGGAAAACTCAAGACTGGTTCAGCTAGAATGCATTTTCATCCTATATACCTTTTACTGTCTCCAATTGTCCCCATTTGCATAGGCATATTTGTTTGATTTTACACGCAATTAAGGTATTCATGTCACATTTTAAGTGCCATTTTGGTGTCCAGATTTATGTAATGAGCCACATACAGTAACTATTAGAATATTCTAATAGGAACTGATTTAGCAAAAAATAATGGAGACTGGACTGTGGATACTTAATTACAAGAATGCACAAGAACGAAAATGGACTAAATCAGTAAATCCTCACATTACTACTGCTAGAAATGCACAAGAATACACATTACTACTGCTAGAAATGTTTGCTTGATATCAACATGACATCATCAAGTGATTCTTAACACACCAATTTCACGAATAGATGGTGCCTGATCAATATAGTTTTTGGCAAAACAGTTAAAATAATACTAGTTAGTTTTCTACGTTGCCACAAATTTGATCTACTCTCTTCACTCCACTCCACAACGAGTCGATCTTCATTCAGGTCCCTTCCTCTTCAATTTCATCTACATACCCTTGTAAATAATATAATTATATAATTAGTATACTTGTAAATAATGTATCAATCACATTTCTAAAAAAACAAAAATTAAGCACATTAACTAACCTCAGAGGAGCCCCTAATTAGTAGTTGAATTCATTCGGACAAATTCTTTTAACAATGCTACATGTATAGCAATTTCACAACCATCCTTCTCCCCAATTATCATACCTACAATATGACCTTGAGTATTGAAGACCGGGCCTCCCGCACAAATACTTTCACAGTACAAGCCAGCACATTGTATAATGGGAATGTGGGCATAAAGAGTCTTCTCATATGGGAAATTTATCGACTGGTGTTCACGAAAATAATCTTTATTAAAGACATGGCCCATTATTCGATAGTCGGGAGTTGCATTCAAGCTCGAACACACATAACTAGCGCAAATCTCACGACGACGCGGAAGACAATCATTCACACACGGATAAACAGCACGTCCAACAAATACCGAATAAACAAGTGATTGAGAATGACCTACGTGAAGTAATGTTTGACAACTGGAGATTGCACCATCTTCTGCAAATTCAGCACCATAAATGGCATTGCCACCTTTGACAACCAACAATGATAAATCCCAAGTTGGTTTCATGGCTATTATTTCAGCTCCCAAAATAAAGCCCTTATCATCAATCTTACGAGCCATAATACTATACTTTTCTTTATTATTCAAGATATGAGCACAGCTCAGTAACAGTACATCCTCATCATTCACATTCATAAAATCTCTAAATTTTATCGCAAATCCAGTAGCAACAGTTGGTTTACCATCATCTATTTTTATGACCCAAGTGACACGTTTTAATTCATCACTTAGTTTTGCCAAATGATAATCAGTCAAATGGTCCTACAATTCAATAAATTATTTGAACAAATCAGTAATGACTAACAAGTTAGATAATAGGAGCACAATGTGTTGAGTTAGCCACCAATTTACCTCATCGGTGGGACTCGACATGATGAGGTCTATCGTCAGAACCTGCGCCTCCTCTTAGGTTACGAACAAAACCACATCAAAAGTACTATGTATCTTTTCAAATAAATAGGACTATTTTCATATACTCTAACCTAGATGCAATATATACACCTAAATGAATACTAAAATCTTAGTTATTCTGATAAGCTCAATTAATAAAGATATCCCTTCGCAAGTAAACACGCCTCGGCAATCCCGTGTTAGACTCCAAATAGTGCTCTCTTTTAGCAATCGAAATGACTATTTTACCCCTCGAGCATAAATTTATGCAACTACCACACTATTAAATAGGGGGGCAAATAGCCATTTCACCCCAAGCACTTACTGCTTTTTGGGTGTGTGTTAACCCGTGATCCCCTTCGAGACGCAGGTTTTACTACAAAGGATCGTGCTTCATAGATTCGACCTTTATCCGAATAATAAGTTTTGAAGATGTGATAAACGATGTACGATGATGATGATAATGCGTCGGTTCATGGACTCATACTTATTTGAGAGTCCTTGTTTGCTCAAGACTAAAAGATTTGCATTGCCTACGCTATATAAAGATCTCAAGACCAAGAATTGGTTTTTACCACAATTATCATTTATTCATTGATAGAGAATTTCGAGAACAAACACGAAAGGTTTAGTAAAGCGAGCTTGTGTTAGAAAATCTCTACCTTCTAACTAATGTACGATTATTAATAAAGCATTTCTGTTATAATAGTCTATCGAGCACCTCGTCAGGTAACATATTGCAAGCTCTAACACCGAAAGAGTGCTGACAAGTGAGAATTATAGATAGGTGATTGTCTGCATGGAGATCAAGGTTACAGTACCAGCAGAATGCGGAGCATTTGTGTGTGAAGTCCCTACTTGTTAATTATCATTATAGTGGGAATTCTCCCCGCAAAGCTTGCTCTGCATCTAGGTGTCATATTGACACCGAATCAAGTTACCATTGTGTGCGCTTTCTTATTTTCGTATTTAGTTATCGTCCTCGGCAGTTATTGATTGTCATTCGACAAATGGTCATCATAGAGTACTAATTATTTTATTTGTATCAAAGTGCACTTAACATACAAAGGAGATTCGTGTGAACTAATGGAATGCAATCGCTATGAAGTTCAATTACTGCCTCCCAACTCGATCATCGACAACTACCCATACCGAAAGCTAAATGACGCTTTTTAGGTCGGTCAACACACGGTTACGGAAGGTCACAGGTTATCGGATGTGGGACAAGACCCACGGAAACAACGCCGACGGAGTTGTCAGGGTCAAGGAAGAGTGACTGACTAATGTAGAAGACGAAGTCATCTGGGAAAAAAGCAAGGCTTTGAACTCCATATCGTCTACCACCCGTGAGGTGTTCAAACTTATCACCAAGTGAGACTAAGAAGCAGAGGTACGGAAAAATCTGCAGGCATGTACCTCACGAGGAACCCAAAAGTGAGAATGTCCGCATTTCAAAGAACTTACTACGATGGGAAAAACTGAGAACGCGAAGAGATAAGGTTATCGGGCAACTACAAGTCTAGCTTCCTATCTTATATGGCCTAGCTTGCTCTAACCTTCCAAATAACAATGAGACCATTAATACTCTAAGCAATTCCCAAGATCAAGGATCCGCAAATGAATCTCTTCGCTTAGAGTAAGATGAGCAATGAGAAGCCGTCGAAAGTGCTTAAGACTCTTCATAAAAAGGTATGCTCAAGCAAGGTTACTACAACGGTGAAGCTCGATTTATCAACCATGGGATTTGATGAGTTGATTGGAAATCTCACCACCTTTGAAATGATGCTCGAGTAACAAAACTTAGCAAGTGAAAAGTGGGTGGCTCTAACAGAAAAAAATAAATAAAAGAGAGGAGAATCTAAATCATGTGAATAATATGTTGCCAAAAACTTTAATAAAACCCCCCAAACATTTCAACACAAGAAACCTTATTCGGGAGAAAGACTCCAGGAGTTTTTGACCAACGGATCGACAAGTGGACAAGAATCAAGTTCGAGGTGGTCCAAATGAGTGGAAATGCGCAAAGCGTGTCAAGGGAATACAATGCAGAAGGATTCACCACATCCGTGTCAATGTCCTAATTCATGTGAAGAAGCAATCCAAGAGCTACTATACCACCCTGTCTGATGAAGAAACTGAAGAAGAGGAAGAAAGTGAGCAACTTTGTGGCCTTCACTGCCGAGACACGTCAAAAGCGAGACTGCAACAATCCATGTCAACGAGGGTATGACCGACAACATGAGTGATGAAGCGAGATCTTTATCAAGAAAAGCCGATGGCAACTACCAATTGTTGTTCATAAAATGGTCGAATCGACTCAAAGCCAGCATATCGTGAGAAACTCAAAGAGTGGCCTCTGGCTGGCCAAAGAGCGAGGATCCGCATGAAGGCGGTCGGTAGACAAAAGTCAGATATATATTCTTTGAAGACAAGATTCAGGGAATGATCAAAGGAATCAAGATGATGAACTCAAGTACTACAGTTCTGGATGAGATCCTTCTGCAAGGGAAGAGAAGTGAGGATAATACGGGAGTTGGTTTTAGTGGTGGAAAGCTGAAGAAATGCATAACGCCCTAGCAAGTACTCTTGTTATGACGCAGTCAATCAGATCAAGATCATAAGAAGAGATACAATCGATAAAAAAGTACCACCGTGGAAAGAAGGGGACATAGCCCCATAACGTTGCTGCACCTATGGGAGAAATTTTAAGCAAATATACTTAAACCAAAATGCAATGGTATGAAGGAGTAGTAAAACAAGTAGTCACAAGTGATTTTCACATCAACAAAGCTAATGTGATGGTACTTGACAAGGGTTAACAAGGCACATGACTATAAATAAAGCTCATTTAACCAACATTGCGATGTCAAGATGCATTATGCAACATTTGGTGATGGCAGAAAGTGCAAAATCATCGAAAGTGGTAATTGAACGTCAGAGGATTTACTGTAACCTCAAGCCGTATCCAGTCATGGCTCACAAGAAACCTCATCAAAGATCAACCAGCTTGTGATAATGATATGAAAGTTGCCTTCAACAAGGAAACATGCGTAGAACAATTAGAGTGGCAAATCATGCAAGTGTGAATCGACGACAGTATACACTGTTATTCTCCGGACATCTCCCTGCAAAGCAATCGCCTAAAGCAGAAGTTCAAGGAGATGGGACTATGGCACAAGAGGCTCTGGGACATACAAAACTATTGAACACATCCAACAGTTGATCACCAAGAATGTTGTTCGAGGGCTACCACCTTTTGTGGTAAAGGAGAAAGTCTGTGGGGAATGTCAGATAGGCAAACAAACTGAGTATCACCAACAAAGCATAAATGTGTGATATTACCATAATCGCTGGGAACTTCTACATATCGATTTAATGACCCATGCGTGTGGAAAGTATCATAGAAGAAAGTATGCGTTTGGGGACACACATTTAATTTCTCCTGTGCATATACATGGTAGAATTTCTTAAGGACAAATCGGAGACATTTGAGGTATTCAAGGCTCTGGCTTCTCAGATTCAAGTGGAGAAAGAAGTGAGCATTGTTGACATTCGTAGAAATCATGGAAGAGAGTTTGAGAACTCAATGTTTCAAGAATTCTGTAACGTAGAAGGCATCAAACATGAATATTCAGCCCCTATCACCCCACAATAAAATGGAAACGTTGAAAGGAAGAATCGTATAAATTGTGATAGGCACGAGTCATGCTACATGCAAAGCACCTGCCTATCAAGTTCTGGGCTGAAGTAGTGAATACATGTCACATTCATAATTATATTACTCTCAAACCAGGCACGCACACTACCTCATATGAAATATGGAGGGGGAGAAAGCCAAATGTGTAATATTTTCAAATTTTTGGGAGTCTATGCCATCTTCACTAATGGTGTCCCATGCAAGCCTTACGCGAGGAGCGCATGTAAGCGTATTTTCTCGATATCTAAGGAACAATGTAGCTTTAAGGTGTACAATACGCAAACACAGGTGGTCATGGAGTCAATCAATGTCAAAGTAGTAGATCAGGAGATCTCCACAACTGAAGAAGAAGATGTAATTAATTAGTCATTAATCCATCGGTTAACCACAATCCGAAAGCGATGGCACGTAGTGTCAAACCAGCAGATGATGACAGCGGGATTGAACCAATGCTTAATCCAAAAGAATCATCCAAAGAGAGAATATCATCGAGAAGTGAATTGATGACTACGAGAAGAAGCGATGAGCGACTATCGAAAATGGGCGTGGATTGCTCAGTGGAAACATGCTTCATCTCAAAGGAGGAACCTAAGGATGTGAAAATGCTTGATGAGTATTGGATCACTGCCATGCAGGAAGAATTGATCCAGTTTGATAAAAATGATGTGTGGGAATTAGTTCCTCAGACCGCGATCATATGTCAGAGGGAACTAAGTGGATATTCAAGAACAAATCGGATGAGTCTGGAAATGTCACCAGAAACAAGGCCGATTGGTCGCACAGGTACACCTCGTGACGAGGGAGTAGACTTTGAAGAGACATTTGTTTCAAGCATAGTCTGGCCAATCGCCATTTATCCATTACCCGCCTACTAAAGTTCAAATTGTTTCAGATGGATGTCAAGAGTGCGTTTCTAAATGGAGTGGTCCAAGAAGAAGTCCATGTTGAACAACCAAAGGTCTTATCGATGCTACTCCATCCAACATGTGTACAAACTCAAGAAAGCCTTTGCGGACTCCAACAAGCTCCACGGGCGCTGTAATTTAAAGGCTCACTATATTCCTTCTAAAGAATGGGTACACTGGTAGAGTCGATAACACTCATGACAGGAGAGAAAAGAATCAGATGATGGTGGCTCAAATTTACGTAGATGATATTGTGTTTGGAGGAGTGTCAAACCAACTGGTAAAATAATAGTTTGTGCAACGACGGGAGGAAGAATTTAAACGCAGCACGCTGGCGAATCCAAAATACTTAGGTTTCCAAATAAAACCAGACGGAAGATAAAGATATTCATCTTCTCTGCTTAACTACGCTACAAATGAGTTCTTTTGGCCCACTGGTTATCTGGCGGCTTGGGCCCAGAAAAAAAAAAAATTGTTCGGTCCGATCCAGCTCCACAAAGCGCCCACCAAATTGGGCTTTATAAACTTGCTGATGTGGCCAAGGAGTTTAGCCCCAACCCGTCTGTCTTCCACGTGGCCTTCTTCGCCCGGTTCGGTTCGAGCCCCCTGAAGCTCGTAATAAACGCTACCACGCTTTATATTAGACGGTAACGCTTAATCCACTAATCTTGGTCTTAATATAGGAATTAACGGGTAACGCGCATTATGCCGCTACCACGCTTAACGAGAATACGCGTAGCGCATTTTAGCAACAACACAAATCGAAACTCGACGATGGAAACAATACAAGATAAAATGTTCGACAAATACAACGTAATAATTGTTCAAATACTACATTGCAAACCATAAATACTAAATTGTTCGAACACCGTACATGACATAAAATAAACTAAACGATAATTGTTTCAAAGTACATAATAACATAAAACCAAAACACATTCACTCATGTGTTTCTTCGGAGTCGTCAACTGGTGGGCGGCGTGGTGGTGGTCGCGATCACTTCTGCATCATCAACCTCATCCCTCTACTTCGGTAAGTGTGATCAATCCTAAGACCCCTCGCCATTGATATCTCGCCTCATACCCAAGAATCTCGTAAACATTTTTCATGCCGTTGTTTAGCATCTTCCAACAAAGCCTCGATCGATGTTCCATAGAGGTCTCCGCTCGGGTCGATGCACGTAAATCTGCCTGTGGATAGGTTAAATGGGTTCTCCATTACTCGTGTCCATCCTAATGGCGCGTCAGCGAACTTCGATAAACTTCACATCATCCCTCAACAGCTCAAATTACCGAACTCCCACTGAACGCAACACACCCTCCCACATACAACCCCTGGCGCTAACGATCAAGCTCTCCGATCATACTCTCCCGCTTTATTATTGTACCGCTTTGTTGGCCTCCATAACGAACATTTTGGACATTAAACTAACATACGAGACGATCATGCCATATTGATGAGTTTATTCTTTCTTTGCAGCCTCATGCTCTATCATCATGGCTGCAACTAACCGAAACCCCACTAACAAGAGCCCACGTGGACAAAAGCATGTATAAAGTTAAGTTCGGACGCCTCCACCATTACTGGGAAGGACTTGAACGACTCTTTCCTCCAAACAATCTTGAAGGCCGCTCAAAATTTATACGCTATATGAGATTTCTTAGCCCTCTACCACTACTGTTAAGAATCGAACACCCTCCCTAGTCAACGGATACTTTTTGCACCACCTCTTCTACGCAATCATAGTATCCCGCCCCACCATACCAAATGCCTAGCTAAATCTTGTTCCGAAACTACCACGGACACCATTAATCGTTATAATGACAACCATGCCCCTCTATCCAAATTAAACAACCTTAAGCGAATTATGAAATTGATCGACTATGTCGGGGTACCAATTACTAACAAAAGTTGCAATTATATCAAGTTTGGTATTTGATAATAAGTCAAACAAAATATTACCCGTTACCTCCATAATTTCCGCTTGATCAACGTACAATCCCGCTCTTACATTTTTGGGGTTTATAACATTATCGCCCCCTTCATCGGACTCGGACTCGGACGGTGGTGGTGATGGTGACGGTGGAGGGTTGTTTCGGTTTCTCTTTCTCATTCCCCGAGTTGCAACCTCTTCGTCTTGAACTTTTTCTTTTCCTCTTTGAACTCTTCTTGGTCCCATTTTTTAAAATTGAAGCAATTGGGTAATAATTGAATGTGGTTATTGATACTAATTTGGACAAATTGAGTAAATGAATATGTTAGATATAATAGTCGAGGAGATTTGGAGGATCGATCGAGAGATTTTGGTTTTAGAAGCTTGAAATTTAAAAATTGTGTTATGAATTCACGCTTGAAACCCTATTAAATCAGACACGCCTAACTAAACGTGTACACGCATTGCGTAAAAATATTTTTCTGCTTTTAACGTTATACGCTTAAATTAGGCGGGTAACGCTTAGGGAAAATTGACCAGACGCAACTCATGGAGGAGTTCTAAACGTGTACACGCTTTCAATTAAACGTGTACACGCTTATTGGCTGCATTCTGATTTTTTGATTTAAAACGTCCCAACGCTTTCAATAAGGCTGCAACGCTAGTGGGAAAAAAAAAATGATCGAACGCAACCTCGCTTTGAGTGCTCCTTAAACGGTAATATCGCTTCACCCGAACGTACACGCTTATTGCTGCACCTTAATTTTTGCTTTTAACGTCCCAACATTCCAAATAAGCGTGTACATGTTTGTTACTAACATATTAAAGATAAACAACTTTAACTTCATAGAATAAATGATAATTTTATTATTATTAAGCCGTATTATATACTCGTATGGGCTGAGTTTACATGGTCATTACAAATAATGCCTAAATTACAACTCATTGAAGTCTAATCTATCAATTGTATGAAAATCTTGATCATTTTGACGTAGATCCGCACCTCTTCCGCTTAGATATCTTCTTCAACATCACTAAGGTCATCGGCGTCTTCCTTATCATTTTTCTTCTCATCATATGGATCAACATCTTGCTTCCGTTGGTTGACATGTGTCATTCAACTCTTGATTGCTAATAAACTTCAATTGCCGAGCCATAGCTCTGAACGCTCTTCAGTATATCAGTCAGCCTATATGCTAAATGCCTATTCACTTGCTATTGTAGACATTGGTATAGCCAATACTCTCTGCCATCTTGGATAAAATCGAAAATGTATTTGCCTTCATAGACCCACTCATTTTAAAAGATCGAAGCGGTTGTCTTTATTGTATTGATTCGTGTCAAAAACCGTTTTCAAATATCGAAAGTTAATTCATTAACCGATTCGGATTATGAGGATGTAGTAGAACCATGTTGGGACTTCAATGCATTCTTATGTGATTGTGTTGACTTTAATTTTTACTCCTTGCGCGGAATTGACTAGACGCATTCGCCGATTGTGTAGCTCTAATTGTGAGCACTAAGTTGATGTTTAACCTTAAACTTAATATACATCGATATAAATAAGTTTCAATTTAATCACACATTTGTTATTTATCATAATTTTCAAGATTTCCACATGCTGGTCGCTTTATAAACTCCCAACAATGATCTTAAACTTACCAAGTTGAATATGAGGATCCAAATGGCACCAACGATACATGCATGGCAGAAAGGGATTTAAAATACTTTTGTAAACTTGTCTTCCATATTCGAACCATATCCTTAACAACATATTCATTTCTATGAGTATCCATAGCATTGCAAGATTAACTACACATCTTGAGATTAAATGAATATTAGGGACTATATCGAAAGTAGAAAAAAAACTTTCATAATCTTAAACGGGCTAAAAATCTACAATTCATAGCAATATTTCAAATTTTCATATTTCAACGAGTATAATATGGATCGTTAGGTTATTACATGGAATAAAATTTAGAAACTTCTTTCTTTATAAACATATGCACGCATTAGAGATCATATAAGTAGAATTCCATCTATATCTACATCCATGATTAATTTTTTAAATTTTTCGATCCATCTTCAACTATTTTTTATATGCATGTTTTTACCTGCTCCTTCCTGACATAATCAAATGAATAACCTTTCTAATAGGTTGAATAAATTCATCATAAACAACCTTAATTTCATCATTAGCAACTAATTGAAGTATGACATAAACATCTTAACATGAAAGAGTTCATTATAATCCAGTTTTACATTCCATTTTAAGTGTCAATAGCTACATTGTTTGTCGATGCATTTATCAAAGGAAATAGAAGCACTTTTATTCAAACAATTATATTCTTGAGCACATGTAATACCTTCGAAATTTGTATGTTGTTATGTTTAGCAATTGAGCGAAATATATAATTCTTCTTTGTAAAAACCCAATCTATATCAATCCAAATCTACATGTGTAAATACACATATATCAAATCATCGAACACACTGACATATCACTGGCCAAACAAACTTTCCAAGGCAAAGTATTCATCATCTTACCTATAAGTTCTTTTTTTATCTTTGGGGAACATTTGAAGGCAATACTACGCAATGTAGAACGGGGATACTTATGAGCTCGGGTTAATAGCCTTTGAATCCAATGAATAAAAACGCCATCCATCACAAAATTAAAAAGGCAATTACTACCAATTACAACAATTTCATTGACTCCATTTTATAAAAACTCATTAAAACTAAAATTTCCAAAGGTTTGAGTATTAATTGTTGCTTGCACACCCCCGCTTCCCACCGGAACACTATCCTTAGTTATTTGATGTTTCAGTTGTTGTCTACCCAAATGACCGGTTCCACCTTTGCCCCCTCCTGCTTTTTTCATATACTAATTCCATCTAATATGCACACAAATTGTCTTTTGTTTCACACGATCGCATCAAAGTGGTTCCAAACCCATGAACTTTTTTTCCTCTCGTTATTACTCAGACATTAATACCTGACGAATTAATTACGGTGGATTCCATAAGTACATCATCTTCTTAAATTAACAATATGTGAATCAGAGCACCAATTGGTCATGCTTTAGGGGCCATTATAAACAAAAACAACAAACAACAACAAATAACAAGGTTAAAGATAGAGAATAATCGAATCCGGAGTGTGCTTTCAAGATCGACGAGATTGTCAATTTAATTAAAATATAATTGAATTGCTTTGAAGATCAAGAATACTTATGATTATAAAAGAAATTATTTTAATTTCTATCAAGAATGCTTATGAATATAAAAGAATTGCTTTGATTGTGTTTAGATTGCTTATGTGACGAGAAAAACAAGTCATACCTCCTATTTATGAGGCCATCAATGGTAGGAATGTCAAGAATCCCCCGCAGAATAAACGCTACCACCGCCAAGATAAACGCGGCTCGCTTAGTGCTAACAGACATAAAACTAGTCGCTTAAGAACAACGCTACCACGTCGATCGACGTGGTAATGTTTATTCATAATACTAGCCGTTATCTCACCAACGTCAAAATATAGTCGCCTGATCGTGACGTACTAACGCTTATTACACTATCTTAATTTCTTAATCAGACAAACGTGGTAACGCCTGACGCTACTTCACGCTTAAACCCCGAGATTGTGGGCTTCAAAGCGGACACGGGTCTGTTTACGTCCGCCCGGCTAGGAACAAGGCCTGGTCAGGCCTGCTCGATTCGCCTGCTCAACCGGCCGGCCCCTTTGATTATCAGCTCTAAATGGACCATTAAAACTAATCTTCACATGTTAATGGCCCATCTTCAGTGATTCATGTTAATTTAAATATGGACCATTAACTAATTTTTAAATGTCAATGGCCCATATTCATACACCAAAATTTCATTATGATCCATGGACTATTTTATTTATATATGTCATTTTCATAATGATCCATGGTAATTCAAATATGGACCATTAACTAATTTTTTGAAATGTTAATGTATCCATCTTCGTAGACCAAAATGTGTCGCATATGATCCAATAAGATCCATGGTATTTCATTTAGGCTAACATTCCATTTATACGTGTTCATCATTCACTACACATGCCTAAACGCCTCATTCGATCACATTTGTTTTAAAAAGTATTCCACTTGGTCATTCACAAAATGAAGTTAGTTGACTTTTTGAGGGCAAATCATAGGGTAAATTGTCCAATACTCATTTTTTAGATAAATTTTCAATTCTATTACAATTTTGGAGTAAATATTTGGATGAGATTATTAATGTCAATAAAATATTTGATGATAATATTTGATGCCAAATATTTTGCCCTTAAATTGAAAACAACACACAAAACGAGTGTCGATCTGTTTACCTTCATCGTCCTTCCAAAAAAACAAACTTAATATCCATTTTGACGTAATGACCAAGTAGGACACTTTTTGAAACATGTATGATCACATGAGTTATTTTGAAACGTGTGTGATCGAATGATGAACGTTTGAAAAAATGTATGATCGAACATGCCATTAACCCTTTTATTTATAATGATCCAAGCTGATCAAGAAGGAAATTTTTGTACAATTAATGGAAAAAAATATAGGAAGGGAGATGGAAATTATGGTAGAACTCATTATATGTACTTTGACATTGAGATTTTACACACTCCAAACAAACAAGAGCTGGTCTGGATTATTATTTTGCCCTCAATTTTTAAGTGTAATAATTAAGAAAGTTATATTCAACAAAATGCTATAAATTTTACTACTTTGTTATGAATAATATAGCACTTTATTTTGTATTTATAGAGATCTATCTGTATTTGTACAATCTCGACCGATTTACATTTGTAACTTTTGAAAAATTATGCACTGGATCGCGTAACACTAGAGAAACCAGTCGCAAAATCTCACAAAAATACAAAAAAAAGGCAGAAAACAACATACAAAAACATCAAAAATAATATAAACATCAAACAAAAAATATCAACAACAACATAACATCAAACAAAAATATCAACACAAATACTATCTAAAAAACATGAACAACAATATAAACATCAAACAAAAATAATAACACAAACAATATCCAAAAATGATAAAAATTACCACTTTTTCTCTTTGGATAATTTTTCCTACAATAAAAACGAAATGTAACAACATTATTATCAAGATAAAAAATTAGATAGACATAAAAAATCGAAATGTAACAAAATTAAACAAAATAATTAGATAGACATAAAATGTAACAAAATAATTATCTCAAACAATTTTTCTACTAAATGAAACAATATAACAAGGTTAGTAGATAATAAATAATTAGATATCTAACAAAATAATTACCTCAAATAATTTCCCTACAAAGAAACAACAATGTAAGAAAGTTAATAGCCATTATTATAAAATTAAACAAAACAATAAGTAAATTATAATTGAGGGTATGAGTTCAAATTGTGAAATTTAAAATGTAAAAAATATAATGATTATGACAAGATTTATATAGCTGAAGTGGTATGACTCGAATTGAACTCCCGACGCCTGACCGAATTCACACCGACATCAGACATTAACATATTTTAAAATTCCCCGCACTTTATTTTTAGCGGAATCAAAATTTTGGGGACCGACGCCATCCGACACTACACCGACACCCGCCTTGAATAATGTACAAAACACCGATACACTACCCGACACCTAACCGACACTATTCCCTCGTCGTATAAATGCCACAATTGTTATTTTGTCCTGTTTAACACACAATTTAACATTCAATAGCCCTTAATAATATCAAGGAACGAACAATGTACTATCTCTACACCATTATCATATACTTGTTCTAAACATCTTACCAATATGGGATCATTTGATGATAATTTTCATCAAATGCCCATGATAGGCTTTTTATTTTCAAATCCAAAACCTCATTCATCTCACTGAAAGTCTGCCGCCATCAAACTATACAAATAATCCCCTCGAAACAAATATTTCTTCAAAATTTTGCAACTCAAGTGAATGAGAATATTGAGAAGTTTTTACTAATATCGATTATTTCACCTAAAAATAAAAACAAGTGGATCCTACTTCCGCCGAGGCTTCGCTCTCACTAGTATTGTTCCTGAAATAGCCTTCCTTTGAGTCTAAATCGTTATCCGGCAGCTAACGCTGCATCGTGAAGCATCACTATCGTCGTGTCCTCGAATCATTCTTTCGAACAATTGAATATCCCTTCGCAACGACAACATCGCTCAATGGATCCACAAAACAAAGCGGCGGTTGTTACCCTCTCTGAATGATATATTCAAGATTTAAAGCCGACACATCAACATTTTATGAGTCCAATCAACCAGTTTCCCCAAGATTCGCCTTCTATCAGAACATCATCATGAGTGTTTCTACTCGCCGAGATGTAAATAAGATAGTATACTTGTTGTGCCTGTGATGAACAGTTGAGCTATCCTTATAGGCTCTCGCTTCTTTGTTTGATTTGAACCATTCGCTCCTCGGATGTATTTGCATCCACCTCCAAGCCAGGTCAAACCAACAACACTTCAAGAGTACAACTTTATCACGTAGTACTGCACGACAATTCCAAATCTCTTCTATGACCCCATAATAATCAACATGGTCATCATCATCGTAGCAGGAACCTTTAACGCACACTCCGCTATTATAAGTGCTCTTGTTACGATCACCCTGCCTAATGTCAAGTAGTACCCATTGACGTAATAGCCCTTGTACCGTTTAATTTCGTATGTCGGACCACTCTGCAAGTGTCCCTGAGGTGTGCAAGCTGCCTCCATATTATTCCGATATGGTTGTGAAACTATTTTACCAAATTCTAGTTTTCTCCACGCTGTGATTTATTTGTTCTCCGTCAAATGAGGTCGCAACTTTCAATCAAATCACAGTACATCCTTGATATAAGTTATTTTGTTTAGTTAATTATTATAATAATATACAAATTCATTTTTATTGAACATTAAATGTACACTTATCAATGTGTATTCCTCAGATTTAAGTTATTAGCATAAAATATACGTGATGCATTGTCAGAATATTAAGGGTCATAAAAATTGATGTTTCATTTCAAACGTGCCTCGCCTGGTAACGTAAACACCTGCAAAGTAGACGCTGCCTTCTCCGACATTTGGTACATCATGCTCCCAAAATGCATTAAGTCGGTTTCAACTCCTCCTCAAGTACATTGAACAGGTTTGAAACTCCTTGACTAAATACGCCAGATATCGACCCTTCCGTTAACACGCGTTGCCTTTGTCTTTAATTCTTCAATCCCCAAGAATCTAAACATGTAGAAAGTTAGTTAAATAATTAGATAGATAAACCAACAAAACTAAACATATATTAATAATCGCCAATGACTCAAACGGTACATCCATTCATAATCAGATAGACCTCCATTGCCGCCTTCATAAGGCAATGTAGCTGCAGGTGCTCATCACATCAAAAATGCCGGTGGGAATATCGCTTCCATCTTGCAAATTATCTTCAACAATATTACGCGGTAGAGTTTCTCCACAAGGCCCCACATTAAGATGCTTCGATGAAATGTCAGCGAAAGAAAAAACACCACTCTCACATGTTTCCATATCTTATCGTGGGCAAGACATGACGAAGTCCTACTGTGAAGTACTCACACACATTATGCATTATCGCGGATTCTTTTCATCATTGGTTCACATTTCGAGCACATCCGAAATGTTTGGTGTTGCATTCATCAGGTAATTTGAGGCGTACAACTAACTCCTAAACTCTTTCTGTTGTTGTGGTTAGTATACGAAGCCTTTTGGTTTCGCTTCTCCCACGACCCTGCGTATATGCAATCAACAACGAGCTCAAGGTCAATCCCCGCCTGCCTAATATCTTCTCGCTTTTCCCGAACATCCACTACAAAGGTGTAATAGGTTCTCACCATTGTTCTTTCTCAGATGCATGAAGTCGATGCTGTGTCTCATCTTGTTTGTACACCACAACTCAAATCCCGTAATATACCTTCGCACTGGCCAGTACAACATTATACCTCGCAGCTTTTGTGTTCCCCGTGAGGTTCCGCCTGCCCAAACACGCCCTCGGATTCAATAAAGATACGAAATATACCTCGATTCAAAGTAAGTCGCCTGCTATAAATGACAAGTTCTTTCCTCGACAAACGCACTCTTTGCATCCAAACGGATGTCCACGGGAAGAAAAGAACTACGACAATCAAAAAAAAAACCATGAAAATTTCCTAATTCTCTCGTAGTCTAAAAGCTTTTTCTTTAGTATGCTCCATACACCACGACAAGCTAATCTACTACGTGTGCTCCAAACTGCATAACATGCCTTATGTAGGAAAATCACTAATCATCCACATCAAAGCAACCTCCGTGATGTTGAAATTGGCTTCCCTAGACGATCAATGTCTCGACACCAAGTATGCCACAACCTTCAACCTATCAACCAAGTATCGAAGAAAATATCTATATTCTCCCTCGATTCTAGGTCCGGTATAATCGTGTGATAAGAAATCGTATATGGCTCCTTCATGCATAATCCCGTGGTAAATTGTACCGAATTTCATTTAATATTTTTTATTATAATTTTTAATAATATATTTAATGATTATTGTACATAATAATTGATTAGATTACTTAAAACTACATTAAAAAGAAGAAAAATAATTTTTATTATTTGACGACCGACACCCTACCGACGCCCAAAAAAAAAACCTACCGACACTGCCACCGAAACCTCCTCAAACCTCGACACTTAACCGGCTAATTATACCGACACCGACACCACTTTAATCGCATGACAAAACATCATCTTTGTATACAACCTATAAAAACAAATTAAACTATGCTAAACACAAATCAAACTATAAACACAAATCATTCAAATCAAACTATAAGCAACACAAAGATAAACATCAAATGTTTATTCTCAATTATATGAACATATACTAATGAAAGTTGTTGATTCTTTCAAAATGTTTATATAGATTCACTAGCGATGAGTCTAAATAAAAAAACAAAACACAAATCAAAACCATAAAATAAAAAATATCCAAATCTAAATAAAAAAATATTCATACATAAAAATCACCAAGCATCCATACACAAAAATCCGCCTAACGCCAAAAAGGGGCCGGGGTTGTACTAGTAATGGGCCTGTGGGCCGCTCACTAGTATTGGGGGCCCGCGGGGGGCCGTCTACCAATGGGGTTCAGCGGAGGCCGCGGCGGTGTATTGGGAAGATGGTGGCGCCAGAACTCGGAGTCGCGCAAGCTCGGGCCGGTGGACAAATAATGTGACGCAAACGCCTGCAAGTATGAGTCCTGCCATGGGCCGAGAGTACTAAATCCAAAATGCATCATGCCAGCAGCCCCATAACCCCGAACACGGGCCGCAGCTGGGCCACTCGATTCGAGGCCCGCAATCTCTCTTCTCGGTAGTCTTGTTCCCCGCCGACCGGCTAAATCACGCATTATCTCAAGGGCCGGAGCCGGTTCCGGCCATGGACTAGCATCCTCAACATCTCAGCCGTATAACCGCCCAAGCATCCGGCCTTTCTCCAGCTCCTAACTCAGGCCGGTTCCAAGATTCACAATCCCTGTCTCCCACGGAGCCTCTTAATGGATCCAAGTCCGCCCGCATTCTCGTGGAACAAGACCGCATCATCCTCGCAGAAGTTATAGAAACATAAGAATGAAATATAAATAACGTATAAAAAATAACGCGATTTAATGTATAAAATTAAACTTACAAAAAGCACTGGTTGTATTTCCCCGTCGGTTCGGCCGGTCGTCTTGTCCTTCTTCTTGTTAAGATCAAGACGAATATTCAACGGCGAATGACGCTTCCCAGTCCACAACACCTAAAACGCAATTAAAATACATAGTTAATAACCGGAAATAATGAAAATTAAAATTTAATAGTAGAAAATCAAAACTTACCTCATCATGGAGCCTCTCATTAAGGCCCTTGCTCCTCAGTGTGAATGCTTCAAAAAGAGCTCCATCGTGCCCGCCAAAAGGAGCCGCGCGGTTCTGCCGATTCTTTGAGAGAGACGATCACGTCAATCCCGGCACCGCATTCCCTCCGACGATTCTGCATGGCCCCGGATCCACTGGGCACGGAGTCCCAAGGAGAAGGGCCGTATCACCCCCTCGCGCTCAAGTAGCCGCATTGTGCTTCCCTTCGTCAAGATTCGCTTGGTACCCTTCTTCTTGTTCGGCCTCCCAAAGTCGCTCGGCATATGCAACGCCCTCCCTCGACCATATCGATCCCAAATAAATATAAAATTGCTAGTCTAATTTCACACCGAAAATCACAAAATTTTTATATTTAAATACTTACCAAAATAGCATTCCATATAAATACCATCCTTCATGCTTTGATCCACATCCAAGAAGGCAATACGCATCTTCCAATTCAAGTTCCTCAAGCTGCTCCCCAACCTTTTCACCCCTAAGTACCCCACAAGCCTAATATAAACAAACAGATTTCATTATATATACAAAATGATAAAATATAAATATTAATAAGACAAACTCAATAAATAAAATGACCCTTTACGCCCTCAAAGCATGTGGCAACAATCCTCCCCGCCCTTCCGGCAAGAGCGACGACGCTGGCCTATCGGGTCCACGATTCGACCGCTACTTCCTCCGACCGGCCCATAAGATACTCACCACCCGACTCGCGCCTGTATTCTCCTCGTCATCGCCAGCGCAGACGACAAAAAGCCGATTATCGCCCGTGGGCGTGTTTCGGGCGTATACGCCGACGAAGCCGACGTGTTTATGGATACGGACGACGTGTTTCGCAAAGTATCATCTCGGTCCAGTAAGGTAGTTCGCCATGTCGGTGCGCGGGGCCTGGCCGTTTCGATCAAAAGGGGTCCGGATGCGCCTCAGGCTCTTCAACGACCGCCCGCTTCCCGCCATTCGCTGCATACCTCTTCGCCTCAGCTGCCGCCACGCGAGCCATAAACTCAAGTATCAAAATTCAAATTTATCAAAATTAAAAATATCATTCAAATCAATTCAATTCAATCAACCAATTCGATCCAATTCAAACAACATTCAAATTCAAATTTATCAAAATTAAAAACAATATCATTCAAATCAATTCAATTCGAATCAAATCCAATTCGATCCAATTCAAATGGAATATTCAACAAATTAAATCTAATTCAAACAACATTTTGATCTAATTCAAAACAACATTCAAACTAATTTTATCAATTCCATTCAAATTCAATTGATTTAATCTCAAATATATCTTTAAATCAAGTTAAATTCAACTTAATCAAATTCAATTCAAATCCAATTCGCCTAAATCAAACTCAAATCTAATATAACTCAAACTCAATCCAATTAAATCATCAACAACAATTCAATTACCCAATTCAATCAATTAAAAAACAATTAAACCGACAAATCCAACATTCAATTCTAATTCAATCTAACTAATTAAACCGAATTAAAAAAGAATTAAAATTATAACTATACAAATTAACAAATTAAATGAATAAATCCAAAAAATAATAATTAACTAAACAACTAATTAAATTTATAATTAATACTAGAATTAAACGAATTATACAACAACTAATTAACAACAATAAACAAAAAACGAATTAAAAGAAATTAGATCATAATTAAACATATAATAACAAAACAATTAATCATACAAGTAATTATAAAACAAACAATTAAAAAATATTAAACGAAAAAACAAAAACCCGCACCTTTTCCCCCGGTAGCGGCCGGGTCGCGCGGGCGGCAAAGCGCGGGCTCAAGGGTAGGCGCCGGGTCGGCGCTTAAAGGGCCAAAGTGGATCAAGAGGATTTTGGGGATCACGCGACATATGGAAACGTTTTTTTAATATATATGCATATGGCGCAAGTTTAAATAATTAATTTTGATTTTTTTTTAAATTAAGAAAGTCCTGACACCCGACGCTACACCGGCTAATCAAAGGGGCCCAAATAAAAAAACGGGCCTTTAAAAACCGACACCGAACCGACACTATACCGACACCATGGGGTGTCGGTCATTTCACCCGACACCATAGGTCTGTTTTCTAGTAGCCAGGTCAAATTCCTTGTTTAGCGCATCTGGGCGGTTAGAAACATGTTTTCTGAACTTGGAATGGTCTTTTTTGGGGATTTTTTTTGATATAGTTCTATTTACTTTATATATTCTATTTTCGAGATGAATTTTTGTATCTTTTATTGTTTCATGACTCATTTTTATATTCGTTAGCTCTCATGTAGCTTTATTAACAATTGATTTGTGGCACTAAATTTTCTATTATTCGACTTTCAGATCCTCCCATCGAATAGTCCCTAGAATGCAAAATCGGTCCCAATACTGCCGATGCTCTTATTTATCCACACTGAATTCAACAAGGATAAATACAAATAAAAAAAACCCAAATCAAGAAAGAATTAGAAAAACTGACGGCCAGGCAAAATCAAGAAAAGCGCAGCTATTTAGCATATTTGACAGAAAAATATACCCGAAAAATATGAAAGAAAATTACATAAATTCCAAGGGCTCAAAAAATAATTTTCAAAAAAAAAAATTTGACAAAAAGCTTTGTTTAAAAAAATTTAACCAGATTTGTGTGTAAATCAACAAAAGTGGATGTTATTTAACCGAAGCCGATAGAAATATATTCTCATAAAATTTTGATAAAACTCCATAAATTCTATAAACTAAAAATAATAATTTTCATCGAAGCTGAAAATATCATCGAAAAATTAAATTGAATTATTTACATTTTGTCGCTTTTCCAAGAGGTTTTCCAATACTGACGTAAGATAACGAAAGATTTCTACAGTCGATGATGATTACTATTTGCAGAGATTTTATGAGTTTTAAAATATTGAAGTGAGAAACTGAAATATGGGATGACGGGAAGAAGAAAGAAAGGCAATGGCTTAAAACAGCTAAACTAAGGAGTCCTATGAGTTGGAAAACCGATTATTTTGTGAAACTAGTTCGACAACTCTTTTCAAGGATTCAAACATCTTTAAACCTCCAAACACCAGCTACACGCTCAATTCCATCAAAAATATAAAAACTTTATTTTCGACTCTTAAAAAAGGGAAGCTCAGGCGAACAGCCTGGGGGAAAATTGAATTTTGACCCCAAAATTAACCATACATTTCACTAGAATTGGTGGATATAAAGGATAGTGTTTCTCCATTAAGACCAAGTACTTCATTTGGAAATTAAGTATTTATTCATTTGTCACATCTGGATCGGTAAATGCTGTTAATGCTAAATCTAATCAAGACAAAATGGATACAACAAGACTAGAACATTGTTCTATGAGAGATGTATGTTTCATAAAGACTCAAATGTGTTTCTAGTACCAAGGATTCAACATCTCAAGGGGCGAGGTCTCTTAAAGACCCAAGGGTTTTCAAAACTGTCAAAGGAAGTATGTCTAACGAAGGCGAATGCCTTCTATAATCGAACATATAACTCCAAAGGACGATAACCAACGAAAGGTGAATGTCTATATACCGAATCCCATCTTTAAAATGACGTGACATGTCCAAATGAAGTAATGACTTTATATACTGAATCTGAGATATTACAAAGTGACGTATGTCCAACAAAAGGACGTTTATATACTGAATGTATGTTCCAAATGAAGTATGTCCAACGAAGTTGCCCCTATATATTGAACGTATAAGTTCCAAAGGACGTATGTCCAACGGAAGCAATAATGCCTTTACATACTGAACCTATATTTCAAAGAACGTATGTCCAACTTAAAGGCGAATGCCTCTATATACAAAATCTAATGTTCCAAAGGACGATGTCCAACTAAAGGCTTAATGCCTCTATATACGTAACGACCCAAAGGACGTATGTCCAATGAAAGGCGAATGCCTCCATATACTGAACGAATGTTCCGAAGGACGTATGTCGAACGAAAGTCGAATGCCTTTATACATTGAACGTATGTTAAATGACGATGTCCCCATACACTGAACGGATGTTCTAATGACGATGTCCAACGAATGGAGAATGGCTCTATACTAAACGGATATTCCCGAGAAAGGGAATACTGAATACCACTCTTTCAAATATGTGTCTTAATACCGTGAACTAGAGCTCACGCCCCAAGTTTTCAAGGAGGCATTGTTAAAGAATAATTTGGTCAACATTAATAATGATGATGAGGGGACATTCATGTCCCCACAGGTAACTATGCAATGATTTCTTTTTAATCAAGGTACTTTCAGGGATATTAATGTCAAGCTGGAAATCAATGAGAATCGATTCCATTTATTATGTCTCACACAATTGTGTATCAATTCATTTACCAAGTATTAAAATGTGATTATCGTAACTTAGTGTTCAACTTAGCAATTGTATATTACTAGTGTGTGGTTCTCATGATAATTTGGTGGGCTATGCAGCTTATCACAGATCAGAAGTCATTAATCGCTATAATAATAGTAATTGGTCAATTATTATTATTATAACTTACTATCGGAGCCTGTATGTCAATAATACACAAATGACGTTGGAGTTATATTTCATGTATGAAATTAAAAGAGAATCAGATAATCGGTAAATGTATTTCAATTACAAGGGTTCTAAGATTTTATGTAGAATATCGAATGAACAAATGTAATCAACTAAATAGTTATTTAATTGGTTCGAACAATTTTAGTATTTATCAATAGCTTCTTGAAAGATTATTGATATTGACTCATTACTATTTAATTAAGCTAATTAAATAGTTCAACTCATTAGTGTCTTAACGAACTAATGTAGTTAACGAAATATTTAACGTGGTCGCTTATCGGGCTTGTTTGAACTCTAAATTTCCATATAAGCAAACTTTAGGGTTTTTCATGACATAACATTTTAGAAAATCTTTTCATCAAAACCCCAGAGCAACGCCTTGGCCGAAAAATTCTCCCAAGAATTTCGGGGGTTTTTGGTTTTGTTCATCCTTGTTTACTAGCATAAATCGGTTCTTGATTCAACCTTTCCGTGACCAACTATATCAAGGCCTACTGATATCGCAACAAAAGGAGATTTAAGTGAATTCAAATTCAAGCCAGAATTTGGAAGCATGTGGAACTTTAGGAATTTACTCCACGAATGTAAGTACTGCTTATTCATATATCAGAACATATGTTTTTGTTTTAAAAAATGTAGTATGCACTTTAAAGATCCCTGGAATTATGGATTTGTATTTATACTCATATATCCATAGTATTTTCCAACGTTACATCATGAGCCAAATTAAAGTTGCTTTAAGTTTAGTTTTATTTTATGTTTGTTTTGTTTTTATCAATTTTTATTTGATTAATTTTGTTCATATTTAATTGATAAATATATGACGAGAATAAATTCAGTTACTATATTCTTAGATATTGATTTACACAAGTATAAGTTTATGATGATGTATTATCATATTTTGTTAACATGGATTTTGTTGGATTAAAGGACGACGAATTGATTTTGTTTCAAAATAGTTTTGTAAAATATTTTTGGGGCTTAAAATTTTTTTTAAATTACAACTAGTTTTTCTGGAAACCCTATACTAAGTAGAAGATCTTCTTTTAAATTTACATTTTTGGATTTTCTAAGTGCAACAAAAATACCTTGGAGATTTGTGACTGCTTAATTAATAATTAAATTTGGAAAAATTTATTTTAATGAAAACCAGTGGGATTTGTTCAAGAAAATTATAAAGTTTGACATGTTCAATTTCATAAATTTTGAAAAATTTTAAAGCCCAAAACGATTTTACAAACAAATTAAATTAAATCAAAACCGAAAGTTAAATATATATTATTAATATAAATCGCCCATCCGATTTCCGGGGCGACCCAGACAAGTAATATCCGTGTCGGATCAGCCGATTTTTGGTACCAAAATGACGGCCGGATGACGTACTATACGGGCAAAAGCCTCAAGGAAATGACGGCCGACTGGGCCGAGGTCGGGCCGGCCCGAGCCTATTATTATGACGCAGTACCCTAATTTTGAAACCCTAATTCAAATTTATTCTTTATTTTGGTTTCCTAAAATCATGGGACTAGTTATGTTTCTCGATTTTTATTGATTATTTGTCATTTTAATCACCTAATTGATTGTAATTAATTATGTGATGACAATTAATTAATTTCCTTTATATTATATCTTTTTAAATTAATTTAAAAGTGATATAACAATTATGGTAACAATTTCACTACTTAATATATTTTAGAATATATTTGTGATAAATATTTTTCTATAATATGTATATGGTTAATAATTATTGGTAATAATTATTAAGTTAATTTACATGTGTATGATAATTGAGTTGATATTAATTAATTTTAATATGTGCAATTACATGGATTAATTAATTTGATAATTATAAACACGCATTTTCAATGCCATTAAAAATATTTCAAGTCTATTTATATGGATTTAAGAAAGTGCCTATATTTTGTAAATGGATTGGAATGGAGGTATGTGACATACGACTCCATTTATTTATTTTTCGTCTCAAGGAATCCGTAATGTCAGTAAAATGCACTTTCCGAGTAATATTTTCTTGTATTTTTATTTATTTATTGTTTTACCCACAAGCTTGCAAGATGTCTAAATGAGTTAGTATATAAATATTGTAACAAGTGAAGATATTGAAGATCATTTCACGCAAGTGTACTTGGTGCACTCGGTTGGAATCTGTACAAGATACAAGAATTAGGGACTTATGTTAATATTTACAAATACTTCTAATAGGTTCTAGGGGCTTATATCGTATATCATTCTTGAATGTGCATTACTTGTTTTATTTTTCATGTTGCATGTATTGCTTGATTATGTGCTAGTATGTATGAGTAAATGAAAATAAAGTAATAATAATCTCACCAATTAAAATTTAAGCAAAGTATCAAGCCAATTTTAAAGTTGTGCAATCAATTGCATCAATTGGGCACACCGTGATGACGGGTGTTGGCAATGTTGCATTTGGATATGACAATGGATCATGTCAAGCATTTCACCAGCGCCAAGGGCTTTCGTATTTATCAATCCAAGCAACACTTTGGTTTAATTGCATGCTTAACCGAAGCTGGAGATACACGTTGGGTAGCACTGTAAGAGATGCCAGCGACACAAAGAAGTTATGTAGTTTTTACATAATTGGTTGACAAATCCTACTATTATAACCGATTCAAATGTAGTGCCGGGCCAAGCCAATTGGGTTGCACAGGTCTGATATACTATATTTCCCTGTGAGATTTGAAGTTATTAGTATTTACTTTACCAATTTATTTTGTAAGTGTTTTCAGCATGATAGTTTATCGAAGTCTGTTATTTTATTTTACTTATTCTTGTAGAATTAATATGAGCGTCACTATCAAGTACTCCTAAAATCCTCGCTTCGCTCAAAGACTAAAAAGTTGAAAAGTCGAATAACTCGAATTTTGATTTAGGTAATCTCAAATCCTGAGAATCATTCTCAAGCAAAGAGAGGACTGACACGTGCCGAACAACAAGTTCCCCGCCGAAACCTTAAATAACAATGATAGTACCTCCCATCGAAAAAGTGGATCCCACAAAAGCACAAGTCCTACGCTGGATGTCCAGTTGTCTCATATGCTTACCAATATGGAACCTTCGCTCCAAATTCAATAATGATGGTTTTTCTTTCTTTACTTTCAATAGATCCCATGAATTTAGGATCACCAGAATAGGGCAAGATTTGGTACCGCCTCCCTTCAAAAATGGTTTATAATGCTTAGACATTTAATAATGAGTCATATAACATAAACTTAAACGGAATGCTTCCACCCACTTAAACCAAACATACCTATGGTATCAAGTAGACTACGCCACATTAACGTAGAACCGAATCAAGAAACTCCAATTCCGTAATACTTCATGCTTCGATTATGAATCATACGGTAAGCGCGAAGTCTTGCCTGGGGCAAATGACCAAAATGCCTTTCACCGTTTAAGTCGAAAGGGCAATGATTTATCGGGGATCATACACACCGATGTATGTGGGCCAACGAACACACCCGCAAAAGAGGAGGTTATAACTACTTCATTACATTTACTCCATGACTGTAGTAGATACGTTTTGTGTATCCATTTACACAAACACTTAGTCCTTGAGAAATTCAAGGAATTTCTAAATGAAGTACAAAAATCACTGAACAAGACAATAAAGATTCGTCCGATAGAGGTGGAGAATATTTGAGTCATTTGTGTTCAATACTTCATCTGTAGAGTGTGGTATTATTTTTCACAACTTAGTTCAACAGAACGCCACAAAGACAATGGCGTGTCCAGCGAGAAATCAAACCCTTCTGACATGGTTCCAATCCATGATGAGCCCATTTGATCACCATTTATGGGATATGCACTTCTAAGCACGACAATACCTTAAACATGTCCAACCAAGTAGATAAACTCCCCATGAACTGGCTCGAAGATTCCTAAGTTATTTTTCTCAAGACTAATGTGAAGCTTACGTTAGCAGATTAACAAAAGATAAACTTGCGCCCAAATCGATAAATGTTATTTCATAGGATATCCAAGGGAAAACAGCTTGGTTACTACTTCACCTCAAGCAGGAGAATAAAATTCATCATAGAATGTGAGTATTCCTTGAAAAGGAATATTTGTCCGTATGATTCGGTGAATCGGTGTTCATCTTGATGAAGCCTGCGCCGATGAGTTAATGTCGATGCATCTAATGTAGAGGCATCTCGACACACCAGCCAAGAATTGTAGTTTTTTCTTATAGAAGACTAGCTTTGATCCATTGTGAAACTGCGGAAGAATCCAACCCTGTGTGATCCAATGTGATCGCCATCGAACCGTAGAAAGGCTGGTATATGGCTTTCATCATTGAAAGTGATTTGAGCCCATTTTTACAAAGAAGCAATGAATAGCAAGGATGCCTATTACAAATGGCAACAGCCATGCAATCCGAGATGGATTCGATGTACCAAAACGAGGTCGGGTCCTTTGGATTTACTCAAAACGGGCTCGCTTCCTATTGAGTGTAAATGGATATTTAAGAAGAAACATGATAAAGACTGGAACGTTGATGTTTTCAAAGCTAGACTTGCAGCTTAAAGGTTTCAAACAGTTCACTTAGTGGACTATGATGAAACTTACTCGCCAGTTGGCTATGCTTAAATTCATCAGATAATCTTAGCTATCACGTGAGATTTCCATGAAAATAAATATGGCAAATGGATGTAAAGATCGGCTTTAAATGGAAATTTAGAGGAAGATGTGTACATGGTACAACCTCCGTGCTTTTACATGTCCTGTAAGACCTAACAGTACGCAAGTTTGCAAAGTCCATTTATGGTCTTAAGAGTATCCCATAGCTTGGAATCTATGTTTTGATGAATCAATCAAAGAGTTTGGTTTCATCAAGAATCGAAGGTTAAGAATCTTGTGTATACAAGAAGGTAAGTGGAGTTATGTATCATTCATATAGTCATGTATGTCGATTACATACTTATCATTGGAAACAACGAGAGTTACTAAACTCACCAAGGATCAAGCAGTAAATGTTTTCAACGAAGACTTAGGCGAAGCAATATATACTTGAATAAAGATCCACCGAGGATCGAGCTGTGAGGTCGATTGACTTTGTCGATACTTTATGTGAATAAGGTACTGCAAAGGTTCAACATGAGTAATTCCAAGAAGGGTAATCTCCCCATGAGACATGGAGTTCAACTTAGCAGAGCACAATGTCCCACTACTAGTACTGAGATGAACAGAATGAAGGACATACCTTACGCTTCGGCTATAGGATCCATCATGTATGCCATGTTGTGCACTAGACCTGATGTCTTATGTAATTAAGTGTAACCAGTAGATACCAAGCTAATCCAGGTGAAAGCCACCGGATTGCAAATGAAGTGCATCTTCAAGCATCCGGTAATAACTAAAGCATGCTTTCTGCATAGCTGGGAGGTGACGAAGAGTTGCTAAATGATAGAGACACCGACGCCGCTTTCAACCGATAAAGATTTACTATCGCTCCTTCGGTCCGTATGTATTTTGTCTCAACGGTGGAGCAGATTCGAGGAGTTCTAATCAGACATCGTTGCCGATTCTACCACAGACCGAGACATCGCAATAGTCGCTCCGCTTAAAGAAGCACGTCAATAAAGAAGAAATTCGTGACCGAACTTGGTGTAGCACCTAGCATTGAGGGACCAAGTGAGTTGTTTCTAGACACATCAGAAATAGCCTGGCTAAGGAACCCCGAGCACATCACAACCAAGCACGCGGCTCCGTAGTATCACCTGATTAGAGATATGCTTGATAGAGGTGATGTCAAAGTATGTAAAGTAGAAATAGAGGCCAATCTGGCCGACCCCTTTACTAAACCACTAAGTCAGGCAAAGCATGATGAGCATGCAGCGAACATAGGTCTTAGACAGATGTGTTTAAGTTATGGAGTCAGATGTATCTATCAGGTTATGTAAACAACATTTGAATATTATCGCTTTATTTTAATATATTTGTTTGCTATGTCTATATGTTTAAATTTATTATAGAATATACATGCAAGTATCCCCTGGCGAGTGAAAGTTAAACTCCCTAGGTTAGTCTATGTTTTCTAGAAAGGTAACATGAACTCAAGCACTACACCTCTTCAAGCCTAGAAACATAGGATACCTGGTGCCCTTGGGTCGGGATGTATTTATTAGTTAGCGACAAACATCATATGACTAGCATGGTGTTTGATTAGTGATCAAGATTGATCACGTTAGTTCATAGGATCAGATCAACACTGTACGCTTTGGTCATGAGCTGTGGGATTGCATGACCAACGAATTCATGTAAGATATGTATATTTGTGTCCATGATATTTGTTTAGAATTTTAGTTCTTCAATTTATAGACTCACGATATATGACTATCCGTGTTATGCAAGCTCAGACTTTGATTCATGACCAAACGCCCGCCTTGCTGGGATTATAACGGCATATGTTAATACATTGCCGAGTGTAATGATAGATGTCGATATATCGGGGAGGATTTGTCCGTCCTCGACATGTAAGGAAGATCTCAGCCTCCCCTGGGCCACACAGCCTGGTATCGATTGGTTTAATGGGGATTTTATAAAATGCTTATATTCGCTTCATACCTCGAGTAAAGAAAGTCATGCTGCTTCATGACACACTTTGGTGGTTAGCTTCTACTTACTGTAGATCGCTGCGGATAAAGGAATCGTAAGATAAACGCCCAAGGAGTGTTGAAACCAATGAGAATTGATTCATTATTATGCCCGCCATGACAATCAGGTATCAATTCATTTTACTGGCCAAGCTACAAATGTATCATCAACTTAAGGCTCAACTTAGGCACTTGTATATTATGTTCTCGATAATTTAAGTGGTTATGAAATATCATAGATCTTAGAACATTAATCGTTATAATAATAGTAATTGGTCAATTATTATATTATACAACTTACTATTATCTTAGCCTAGAAGGTCACACACATACAATGACGCTGGAGTTATATTTCATGTATGAAACGAAAGAGAATCAGAGCAATTGAGAAACGATTAATTGGCGCGGTTCTACATTTTATGTAGAATATCGATGAACAAATAGAATTTTAATTTAAATAACTATTTAATTGGTTCAATAATTTTAGTATTTATCAATAACTTGGAAAGATTATTGATATTGACTCGTTACCATTTAATGCTCTAATTAAAATAGTGTTCAATCCTTTATTAGCAACTCATTAGTGTTCAATTTAACTAATTAACGAAGCCTGCTTTAATACTTAACGGGTTGCTTTAATGGGTTTGTTTTAACCCAGTCATATATAAGAAACTTTTAGGGTTTTAGATACAACATTTTTAGAAAAATCTTTTCATCAAACCCTAGAGTAGCCGCCTCCCCCTCGCGTGGTACCTCCCAAGAATTTTGGGGTTTTGGTTTTGTTCATCCTTGTTTACTAGCATAAATCGGTTCTTGATTCAACCCCTCCTAGCGCGAATTCAACTAGAGCTTACTCATACGATTGATGAGTCAAGGAAGTCAAATTGACGCTAGAATTTGAAGCTGCTGAACTTTAGTGGAATTTAGTCAGAATGGGCATCATTTTATTCATATTGTAACATATGTTTTGTTTAATAATGTATACTAAAAAGATCCCTCGGAATTATGGATTTGTATTTATACTCATATATCCATATATTTTCCAGAAAGTATCACTAAATGTTTCCCAATGCATACAGATGAAGACTCACTATATTCCTTCTAAAGAATGTGGGTACACTGAGGAGTTGATAACATCAGCTATTAGGAGAGAAAAGAATCGCATGATGGGCGGCTCAAATCTATGTAGATGATATTGTCTTCGAGGAGGTCAAACCAACTGCAAACGCTTGTGCAACAGATGGAGGCGCACTTAAATGAGTACGGTAAAGTAACTGTACTACTTGGTTTCCAAATAAACTAAATGGAAGATAGTATTCATTTTCTGCTTAACTACATGCCTCAAGAATATGGTGAAGAAATTTGGTAATGAAACTCCATGCACCATTTTCTAATTGCGAAAGTCACCATGATGAAGACATGGAAAGTCGGACGCGAGCCTATATAGAGGGTGATTGGGGAGTTCATTTTAACCTAATCAGAAGGTAATTTATATAGTCTATTCATTTAAGGTGATGTGCAAGATATCAAGCTAATCCTAAAGAGAGTCACTTGAATCTAAGCAGAAAGAGATTTTAAAATATGTGCAAGGTACGTATAATCACGAGCTCTATATACCTTCGAGACTAAATATTCCAGATATTGTGGATGTGCCGACCGGGCAGCAAAATTCTAAAGATGAAAGAGTACATTTGGAGCGTATTTCTTTCTGGGAATACTTGTCTCATTGTTCAAAGAAGAAACAGACTATAGGTTCTCTTTCTACCGTCAAGTCAATATATAGTCAAGTGAGTTGCAGTCAGCCATTGATCCGGGGAGGAAGCAATGCTAAAAGAGTACGGTGTGTGAAACCAGAGTCATTAAACCAACTGCGGACAACACGAGTGCCATATAAGAATTTTCAAGAATCCGCATAAACATAGCAGATCTAAGCACATTAATATTCGACTCAATTTCATTGTGAGATCCGCTGAAAAAGAAAAGCATCGTTGAGCATGAAGAAGATGCCAGTACCTATTCATGCTAAAGGATCGATGTGAATAAATTTGAATACCTTAGAACCGCTTTGTTACAAATGTTTACAAATGTTTACAAATGATGCTAAATGTTTGAATAGGATTACCACTTCATTTGATATCGCTGGCCCGCTAATACCGCTTTCAATATAAAAAATTAAAGATGCCTCATTAAACCGGATTTAGTGAACTTTTTCATATGTTTAGCCACGCCAATTATAAAGATGGAATAAAAGTATTTGATGAGTTCACTTTTACCAACTGCGAAGCCTTCAAGTATTTTGAGAGCAGAAGAATTTCATGCACAAAGACATGAATATAAAACCTGCCGAGGCTTCCTATAGTTTAAGAAATTAATTTTGATTAGAACCAGAACCCGACCTACCAATTTGTTCGTATATATGTATATGAAGAACATCTCGATTTTTATGAGAAGTAACGAATCCGATTGGTGAGTATTGCACCACCTACATATACTAATCGAAACATTGCTATGAATTACTTAAGTTTTGTGAGCCACTTAAAGATTATACTTGTAAAGTTTTTCTCTAACTCAACCAACCAATATTCATCTTGTTTAGAATGTGTCAGCATCTCCATTCATATGACTAAACATAGAAATGATTATGTCATGACATGATTCAATACGAAGATGTTTTTAAAATATTTTCATCCTATACTACATGACAGTAAATTCTGTATAATCTTGATCCAACGCTTAAATTAAAGCATTTTAATTTCTATGTGAAATCGCATCATGAATCTTTACTACCCCTTAATCCCCGAACTAAAGAGTTTTGATGTTCAAATGGAAAGTACGGAATTGAAACGATATGTATAACACAGATAAAGAATACCAATCATTGCATTTTATTAAGGTAAAGCTAGTTCAAGTAGTATAAAAGTTTTAATAGGTTCTCGGTGACGTGGAGTTAAAATATCAAGTCAACATGATCACCTTATAAATGCTACAAGCTGAAAGTGAAATTGATCCAATCGCTTCCACAAGACGAATGAGTTAACTCAATATTTAACTACTAACTTGAATCCAGTCAATATAATGATAAAAAATCCTTTTGATATATTAAAATGGTGGGCGAGCAAGGAAGCCTTGTTTCCGGTCTTATCTAAGATGGCAAAAGAAATATTTTCTATCCCTATGTCGACAATAGCCAGTGAATCCGCATTTAGCATGGCGAAGCTACAATACACTCAAAGACGTTCAAGACTTACAAGCTCGGCGATTGAAGTATGTGTGTGCATCAAGGATTGGACGGCGGCCGAGCATAGGATGCAAGATAAAGACACAGTCATGGAACGAAAAGAAAAAGATATGTTCGATGATCTTATACCGAGGGAAGAATTGAAGAAAACGTAAGAGAGCAACACAGACGTTGAAAAAGACTCCGACAAAGAAGAGTCCGATGACGACTAATTTATGATGATTAGAATTGTAGTTTTGTAACTTTATAACTTTGTATTATTGAAGGAAACTACAAACTCCCCGCCCGCATTTAGAGTATAAACTGTGGAACGGCTTAAAATAGCACAATACGTAACTGAACGAAGTATACTGA
>JADFUC010000806.1:0-57009 GCA_019722365.1 Lithospermum erythrorhizon | reverse complement strand
TGCTAATCAAATTGATTAGCAATAAAATTAAGAATACTTGAAAGTAAAGAATAAGGAAAGAAATACGACACATGATTTAACGAGTTGCCCCCTAATGCCGACTGCTTTCCTCTCAACCTCGAGATTTTGGCAAAGATAACTAGTTTTGAAGAAATGTTTGATTACACACAAGCAACTTCTCTCAAGACTATTATCAAACACCTAGCCTCCAACCAGTGACCCAAGCTACCCGCTAAGTATTTAACCTTAATCAACCTAGATTAGGAACCCAAGAACACACTCCCGGATTTCACTACTACCAACCTAGAATAGCAACCCTATGCTTCCCACACATGATTTCACTAATACAATAAAGATTGAGAAAAATTTTCACACACAACTAGAAACCCCTACAAAAGATAATGACGAATTAAAAGTGGTGAGTTATGACTTTTGCCTTTGATTTGCAATGAATCAACGCCGAAAATTAGGTCAAAAAAGATTTGCAAAAGCTATACATTTTTGTTTTAAAAAAAAGAGGCTTTTATATAGTGCACAACAGCAGTTTGTAAAGTCAGCCTCGCAGGACCCCATCGGCATCTCTGTGGGGTTCGATGAGCCTCGACGTGCAACGTCATAAGCCCCGCTTCACAGATGTAATCTCTTATCGAAGTCATCATTCTGACACCCTGAGACTGTGGGGTCTCGATGAAGTCTCGATCATCTGACCAACCCTCTCGATGGTTCGAACTTTCTTTCTAAAAAATAAAAGATCGTTTTCCAAGCCAATTCAAATGACACACAATCATTGTACGAGACTTAACCATGAATCAATCTTATACTTAGGATTAGAAATTACGACCATCGACATTTTAAAACACAATAAGATTAAATGGCAAGTCATTACTCACATATTTAAAACGAAAATATACTGAGTAGTAGAGTTTACAAACGCCTCTTGGCAAACAATAAAGAACACGAGCCCTCGAAAGGCTTCGGGCGCTTCGTTGCATTCATCCACGAGCTCCTAACATCCTCCGATCAACATTTTAAGCGCTTGAACTTACATAAAAGAATAATCCCCGACACACGCTCACTTGAAAACGGATTAGTTCGCTTTTAAACACTTGTTATCTTCAAAACAAGTTTGAATCAATACCATTATTCAACAAATATAATCACATAATCATATAACAATTACATGTATGTCATTCTCACGTAATCATAATACAATAACATGTATATCATTCTCACATAATCATGTCATAATAATACGTCTATCATTCTCACATAATCATATCACAATAACATGTCTCACACAATTTAAAGTAAGTACGCAGTAACACCCCAGATAAGTACTCACCTCCGTTAGCTACCACAAAACTTCCGCGAACACAATCACGTTTCCACGACATCAACGCCTAAACAAACACCCAAAGTATAATCAAGATCTACCATTATACCGGCGTCGTAAGATACATAACCAACTCTAGGGGAACTATTCTAAACCTGCCTAACATCCATCGAATTAAAAATCCATCGACACAACCCAATCGATCCTCACAGCCCCATCTCATCACTTTATCACAAATCAACTTATAAGTCATTCTAGTTAATCGCTATGTCCAATTAACAACCTATAATCTCAAATAATTATAATCAACTTGGAATTAACACTTTTCAACCTAACGCTTTTAATCAATTTTTTTAAATCACCAATTTAATACACAACTACAGCAAGGTTCAACATAACCTCTACACATTTAAAGTCTAGAAAATATCAACCCAAAGTCAACCAACCTAAAAAGTCAACCCAAATTATAACATCCTCTCAAACCCCAAATCAGGCTAATTAATCACTTCTTATATACGCCTACGTAACCCACATAACCATCTAAGATTATCATAAAATTGAAATTATGGAAAATTAACTAAAAGTAAACTATGTTCCAAGTTGTATCTCGAAGACTCTCGAACTTTACACCTTAATCAAGAGAACGACGGGGAGAAAAGATATTCTACAAACGATCTCAGCTCGGGAAATGGACAATCAAGAGAGAAATGGAAGAAAATTCAAGGGGGAGGGGGAGGAATATCTCGGCCAAATGTAATAAAAAGAAGAAGATGAAGTTGTCTTGTGATGATGTATATAAGCATGGCTGGAGCATTAAAAAAAACCGAGGCCTGCTCGGTTTGCCACTCTCCGCCATTCCATTTCTGGGCCTAATTGAACCCCATTCCAAAGATAAATATTCTATGGAAAATCCATTAAATTATAAATACCAAGGTTAAAAAATTTTACTAAATAATAATATTATCATCAGATTATTTATACTATCCGGTCCACCGAATCGAAAAATTTAATTTTTTTTTTAGCTGGTTATTACAACCTTATTTTATGAAATATAATTGAAATAATATGCATTCGGGGCTGCATGAATTACTTTATGAATTTGATTATTGATTTCTTCAGGTCTAGAAGTACCTACAAATGATATTGTCCAGTATAACCATTCGATATTGTAAATTGTCTCGGTATATGCACAATACATACCACTTTTAAAAGAGAAGAAAATATATATTCTACTTTGATACAGAAGGTAGTACATCGGCTAAGAGGTAATGTAAAATTAATTGAATGCCCGAAAGACAACATATCATGCTTGAAGCGAACCAATTTCTAAATTTATACAGATTGCGGATTATACAAAGGAAAGATTTGATGACAGAGCAAATTTGTGGAACACCTATCTTTCCCTGAACTTCTACTTGGTGTATGATTACCTCAGGATTGTCACCAATAACAGGATAAAGGAGAAATATCTTGGTATAGCGCAGAATAACATACCATTCTAAAAGATAAGAAATATTTTTCTGGTCTAATAACAAAGAAGCGAGTATTACAATATCAGAAGTAAATTGACCTAATGCTCAGAAGAGCAATGTATCGTGCCTCAAAAAAATGATTCAAGATGCATCATATTATTCTAAGTATGAAAGGAATCGCAAACACAAAAAAAGAGGTCAAATTGCCTACCACATCGGTGATAACAGTTGAAGGCTCCAAAAGGAGCTAATATTTATCAAAAGTGTACAGGCCCCACTGAATGAAGAGCTATAGTTACCTAAAAGTAACAAACATGTTTGCATATCAAAATATGACTTTTGTCAAACCTAAAAGTTCGGTAATTCATGAGAAATTTTGTTATTCGGCATAAATCCTCGCTGGGGATTCATCCCTGCTAGTTACGATGCTGGAAGAATACTGAATATTTAATGGGAGACTCATTGATAAGTCAATAAACTATTAAGTTTGAAGAATTTATATGAGCTTCATAGTGTAAACACCTAGTTGACTGCTGCTTGGGCACGCTAATTACATGCAATACCCCAATCGATTGTAAAATGTGACACCATGTAAGAGCACTTGTTCCAAGAGATTATGCTAAATTATTATAAAATTTCTCTAGAGGTTGGTTGGTCATAAACCACATATTTTACCCTCCAGCTATGCGTGTACCTGCTATCGCACAAATGATGACTTTTTAAATTATTATTATACCTAGAAGGTACGTGTATTATCTATATATATTTGGAAATACTAAATTGAAATTAATTTATCATGTAATTTTTTCACATGATGTATCAATATTTTCAAATATTGAGGGGAGAATAGTATTATTAGAAAAATAGCATCTGAATCTAAAATATCCCCATATTGGGACGGGGTCCTAAAAATGAATTAAATATAACTCAGTTTAAGAGAAATATGAATAAGGGACGATATGAAGTTCATTTTACCAAACAAATCTTCGAAGCTCAAGATAGCAATGAAGTCTTATATATGTTGTAAACACCAAATAAGCTGCAGTGTCAGCAATATTGTTAACGCATATATTTCACCATCGCAAGATATTTATTATCAAGATGGTCTAGAGAATATCCGTAATAACCTAAATAATTCGTTAATAAAATAACTAAAATGTGAAATTATTAATTTATTTCCGTGGAAATTGGAAATCACTAATTATTTTATGCTCTAAGTATTAGTTGTCGACAAGCAAAACGAGAATGAAGCGACTAAAGACCCACCGGTATTTAAATGTAATAAGACCTCGATTTTCACACCGTTGCTTTTAAACAACCCAACCACAAATCACTTAAGAGACATTATTTAAGCCCAAAACTAAAAAACCCAAACCAATTCCTTTTCTTCTTCTTCAAATTCGAGATTCCAAATTGAGTCACCTCGAAGATTTTTTATCTTTCTTCTCCAATTTTCTCTTAATTCTCAGCTTGGACAAAATTTTCTGAGAAGCCCTCATCAACCTCCCAAGCTTCAAGGTAAAAAAAAGGTGGATATTTTGAGTATTTTGTGAAATTCCAACCTTGACTTTTGCTGACTTTTTGATATTTTGAATTTTATTGGCCCGATTGATTCTTGGGTTATAGATTAAGCTATTCTGGGATTGAAATGATGTTTTGAGAGGACAATGGACGTTTTTTGGAATTTTAATACTTTGGATTTTTGGATAATTATTGAATAGAATTATCATTTAGGCCTAAATCGTAATATAGAATTTATAATGATCAGCTTGGGGAAGGGAAGTTGCAAAGTGAGATGAATTTTGGGTGATCAAGTTATTTTCGTTAAAATGTAGTGGCTAATGTAAATAAAGTTAAATAATCATGACAAGGATGAGCTTTTGGGATACAAATATGAATTATATACTGAGAACAAATAGGTTATCGAGCGAATTTTGGGTAGTAAACTAACTTAAGGATTAGTTGAGAGTTGTGTTAAAATTACCTGGGAGAAGTGGTGAAATTGAATTATAGAAACTATTTGGGGAAATGTTAAGCTGGAATAAGATATAGATGTTTATCTAATTTAGTCCTACAGGTCGTCACTGCATATGAACATAATCGGTAAACTTTTACATAAACCGAATGGCAATCTAATGGGTTAAGGTCCGATATTTAAATTAGATAAAGTGTCGAAATGGTTACGTAGGATCTTATTTAATGTGTCCGTTCTACCGGGACGCTGGGAACAGAGATCGATTGACTTACCATGCTAGGTACTAGTCAAGGGGATTTATCACTCCTTCTTACCTTATTATGTATGGTAAATTGATCGTGACAATCAGACTGTGATCAGGAACTCATCCGTGTATAGTTGCGGACCGAATTGTTGACTCAGATGATTTACGCCGGGTTGCTGAGGGTATTTAGTGTTGAGCATATTTATGTTTTAGTGTACTTTAGTATCTTATGCCAGTGTATTCCTCAGATTCATGTTTGAGTAAAATTGCGCGGTGGAAGTATCTGGAGTGTATCTCATGAGTGTGTGTTTTGCATTTAGCTTGGTTGTATTTGTGTTATGTTACTTGAAACCTATGGTGTGTTGTTGTGTGTGTCAATATTGTATGTGTGTACTTTGTGGATGTCGGTGATGATGGGATAAGGCGGTAGAGTCTCGAAAAACAGAGTTATAAGATGACGACAAGGCCGAAGGCGAGCCCGCCGAAAAGATGAATTATTATATGTGTTGTTGTGTTCGGCAAGGAGTCTGGCCAGAAAAAGGATGAATTGTTATATATTATGTTGTGGTTTCATTTTGTATCTTATTTAACGTGATTGTGATGTTAATGCTGCAGTGAGTTTTATCCATGACGTGAAATATGGCATGTGTTACGAAGTCGAAGTTCTCGTACGAGGCGTGCTTTTATTGACGAGTATCCATGTCTTTGAATGATGAGATTACTTTCCGTATTATATTTGTATAACCTGTATTTACCCATCCTATCGTTGGACCGTATATGTATGGTTATATGCAGGCGGTTATCCCGCATCGTATGCTTCATTCTGACCCGGTAAGTTACCATCCCAAGCATCCGCTTCACTGTCGGCCGAGCTACTCCCTTCACCTTCAAAGCTGGGATGTGCCTTTGGAAAGGCCGAAAGGCGAGTGTCCGGTGACTTCATTTAGCGAGAGACGGGTGGCTAGATCCCTCGAAATTCTCTGCTTCATTACTTGATGTAGACGCTTTTCTACTTTTGATGGAGATGTTGAAAGTTGTAATATATTTTGTGATTGATTGTGCGACGTGTGTTTTGGGTTTGGCTAAAATGCCAACAGATGGTTAAAATTTGTATGTCAATATTCTCGCCAAACCATTTTATTTTTATCAAACCCGTTCTATGGGTTTAAACGTAATTTTCAACAACCATCGATCATGACTCGTGATATACAAAGTTGACGACGACTCCAACTCGAGGCGCACGACCGAGGCATAATATCACCTCCGTGTAAGAGGTGTACGTGATTATATCATGAATCTAAAAGTTTCTAATGTCTAGAAGCATTTACATAACGAAATTCAGTAGACTATATAGAGATCCAGAACACGTGGAACCAAAATTAAAGAATTGTCGACAATAAATTAAAAAGCTCTATATGGGTAAAAACAATATGAGGATCCGAAATCTATCTCCTTATGAGTATATATATATATTTATGAATGGCCAAAGAGAAAAGATCTACTAAGTAGTAAACTAAAACTCACTATATAAAGACAAATTTTAGACTGAAGTCTAACGAATATGATACTAGTGAAATATATACCAATATTTAACTAAAACTCAATATAGATAGAAATTTAGACCAAGTTCAAATATGATATCACAATATAGTTGGGTATATGTGCAATAATCAAATAAGAGTTACCCCAAAAGAATTGTACCAATTAATCGAATTATAAGTGTCACATACCTTGGGTATGGAGTGGTATCGAAATTATATATGTTTGGTAGCAATAAAATATAGCCTCTTGATATGCGTATATGACGTATAATATAGCATTCTGAGAAATATGTATACGTGAATACCTATATATGGATTGAGTATACATGTAGAAAGAGTTATGATATCTGAAGCACAAATAAATATGTATCTCGGGAACTTAGTTTCGACAGTTAAAGGAAATATTTGAATATTTAAAACCATCCGAAGATGGATTACAAGTTCTAACGTTTATTTGCATGATCATTTTATTCAAGATCACAAGTATATGCAAGTTCTATCTATAGTATGTCACGATGTTAACTTTTACATTTACTTATTATGTGTATGATGTATTTAACTATTAATGCAAGTTTATATTGATCTTACATATATTTATGATTTAATTATTTGTCATCATTGATGATCCTAACACACATGATACTATTAAAGAACTATTATGTTTATCGAGACTCCGTAAGAGTTCTCTAAGACTAGATTATCATGAGTAGTTAGTACAAGAACTCCTATTCTTAGTTGTCAAAACACGCTATAAAAGGATTGCACGTATCTTATAAAGATATATGAAGCCAATTTCAATTGAGCATGATATAATGTTCATTTTCATTTAACGAGAAACATAAGAGATAAAAATCTCATACGGAAGATATGAACTTAGTCCCAAGAATAATTCTAGTATATATATCTTACAAAGGAAACGGATTCTATAATCATGTATTGATAAATGTAAGAGCATTATTTGGAATTTATTGAATAATATACACCGATGATTTCAATATCGGGAGAACATATGTATGATATGCACTGCATTTTTTCCTTCATCGAGTTTTTTTTTCCACTTGGAGTTTTCTCGATAAGGTTTTTAACGGAAGGCTTAAACCATATCTAAAGAGAAATATTTATTTTTCAATTATGTATTTTTTCCTCACGTGGTTTTTCCTAGATTGCTAACAAAACAAGAAGTTATTTAATGATCTTACATGACGCCGTAGATTACATGTAATATCAAGATAAAAAGTTTATGATAATGGAGATTTATATTTATGACTTAAATATTATTGAACCTACCAGCTTCCAAAAGTTCTAATCCTCTTGGAAGAGAAATTGAGATGCAATACTCTCAATAAGTCATGTGAACATCCTAATAGTTATGATATTCTACCAACAGAACATTGGCTCATTAATGCCAAGAGAAAATATTAAAAGAATTATATGGTCCCAAGTACCATATTAAGTGCCTTTAAACATATTTCAATTTATAGGAATCACTATAATGCATGATATATAATATGACTTATCGAGGACGCATAAATGATATTTATTTACTAGTAGTGATGTATGGTGATATACAAACAAGCTCTCTATCACAAATAATGAGTCATCCAAGTAGAAATTATAAAATATCAAGAAAATCATGAATGCTTGGTAGATAACTATCAATCAATAAAATCTATTCTCCTCCATTTTCTTTATTCTCTGCCTATTACGTTGTTTATAGTTATATTCATAAACACGACAATTAATATTATGATTACTTGATTATTAGCTATGATCGCTAATAAAGTCCGCCTCATAACCATACATTGTAATCCATTCGCCCCGTGACGCATTTCGAGGTTAGAATTGTCTCAAATCCTCGACACCGTGAGTAACCAATCGATGGACGCACTGGGCTTAAAACACCCGCTCAAACAACTCAATAAAATAATATACAACGGAAAAACACTTTTTAAGAAAAAATTCATCGTGGGTATTCATAACCACATAACAACAACCAACATACAACATAACCTGTGGTACCAATATAACAACCTACAACAACAAGTATTTCCAAAATAACAACTATACAGATGACAACTACAATCCAAATGTACAAAAGACTATGAGGATCAATCGGCCACCCGCCACCTAAGCTCTAAAGCAAACACCCGAATCACCGAAGACAGTAACAACACCAATCACAACCTATAATGAAATTGCCATAGCTTAATGGTAAGCCGCCAAGCTTAGTGAATATATATATCTCAAGAATGAATTAACCTCCAATCAATGCTAGTGTACCAAAAGTAGATGATATTGCATACGTATAAATAAGTGGTACATAATATTATTCAACTTAAGATCTTAATATGTAGTCATGCAATTTCATTATCATTTACGTAAGTTCATACCCGGGCGCTAGCGTAACATTCCAAGATGATGGTAATCAACACAATATATACGTATATACTAAAGAAAGCACCGCACACGCAACAATTTACTCCGCCCTCTATCAACCGACAACGACGACATCACAACTCAACAACTACAATCAAAGAACACACAATCAACTCAACACCAGATCAACTCAACAACCTATCAACTCAACAACTCACAACTCAACAACCCTACAACTAACAACTTCATTTATAAGTCCGATTTTACAACCACGCGCGATATAATCAACCTCAACTCATAGTAGAAACTTTATGTCTGCCGACATAAGTTATCACCGAATCAGAACGAGGGGTAACGGCTAAAAAACACCGTGGACAATACCACCAACAAAAAACATCAACTCATACAACTCTTCCTAATACGACCTCAACATCACTTCAAAACACCTATACTTAATTTCACGAGACCACTGCACAACCCAACGACTCAACCCACAACGCATATTCAACATATATGATTTAACACAAGATCACATATATACACATACAATACATATCCGTAATCAATAGTTAATCAACACCAGAGATAGAGATACTCACCCTGGCTAGTTATATAAAAACCCGCGCAATCACAACAACGGACCTCTACCTATCAACGCAAACATTCAAAATTATAATTACTACTTATAATATACAACTAGTAATATAACATTCTACTTATATATATTTAATTGCTATTTATACCGCCAAATAACCAACGAAAGTTCCCATCATAACCTTATTCCAATCCTAAGTTCGCAACTTTCCATTTTAATGATCGAGTCCACCATTAGTTTCAAAAGCCCTAACGCTCCGATATATATTAACAACTAATCATCCCATTTAATCATCTTTAATCTCAAACCCAATTAACTACTCAAACTTACAAAAAATTCATTTTATCCGAACATTCTCAATCACCTAAAATCACAACCCACACATCGAAACAACCCTAATAAAGTCCAAGAGTACACTTCTACCATATTAAACCATTTAGAAAAAGTCAACAAAAGTCAACTTAAAGTCAACTATAACTTTCTAACATATTTCAACCCCATAAATCGACTATTATCACCTCTTATAATGACACTCTAAGCGGCGATTCTCTATATCATTATCCAAACTCAAAGTCAACTCAATTACTCCAAAAAGTCAACATCCCCAAACTTCATGAAATACTCAAAAGGTTCTAACTTTTACCTTTAAAACGAGATGACTACGGAAACTTCTAAGAAATTTTAGGACCAAAGCTTGCAAGACGAGGAAGAGAATGGAAGAAAAATCAGGGGAAAAATGGGAGGGTTCGCCAAAGCTAGGGGAAAAGAAGAAGATGATGACACTAATCACTGATAAGTATGAAATAACCACATGAGTTCGTAAGTATTTTCAAGAGTTGTGTGTCTGTCGGGTTTTCTGCTTTGGGGCTTTCGTCTCGGTTTAACAACACAACTCGAATAAACTTAACTTAACCCCAAATAATATTACAATAATGCTCATACGAACTTAGTGTTACAATATTAATATGTTCGGTTAAACATAAATTAATATATTGCTAATTTCGACTGAGCCTAAGAAGTCACACACAAAACTAAAAAACAAACTATAATGAGATTATAACTTCCGGGTTTAAAATATAATCAGATGCCAGGATTATCAGCAAAATTTCAATTGTTGAAGTTCACCTAGTTCAACTGTAATAAAGCGAATCGACAGTGTTTCGTATTTTCAGATAATCATTATTGAAGACTTCACCAATAATTTTTAATGCGTGCCTTTATTTTAATAAAGTTAAGCCGGTAAGATTCTGCATCATTTCTCATCTTATTTTGGCCTGACTCATATGAATAAAAGATGAGAAAGTTTTGCCTTAAAAACCTAGTATTCGAATGTTCTTTAAGGAGGTGGAAGAGTTTCACAACAACTCTCAAAATGCCAAAATTATGGATTTTGTGCCTATATAAAGTACATGATTTTCATGAAATCACTAGACCACAATTCTTCCAACTTTTAAAATTCGCACTCCCTCCCTCTCCTTTTAGTGGTAAGTAGGTGGGAAAAATTCCATCGATTTTTTACCCACCGACTACGCTAATATTTTGTCAGCTTCTAGTCACGTAGGGGTTCGTCATACGCCGGTTACACCATATTTTTATAAAAATCTACGTTGATTGCTCGTAGTCTCCTCGTGATATTCCATCGCAAATTCCCCGAAGATAGCTACACACTTGAATATTATATTCATAGAATTTTGTTACGACTTTATAATTGTTATTTTAATCCCAAAACTCAATAGTAGTTCGAGCCGCCTACGAATTCAATAATAACATAATTAAATGGATGAAATCGCTTTATGTATTATCAATCAATTTTATGTGTTGGAATACAATTTTTTATTCAGATTGTAGAAGTATGTTAACTAAATAATTAAATATTATTGTTAATACTCAAAATTCATATTTAAGTTAAATCATAAATATTTTCCTAATTTTTATGAATTTATACGGAATTTTTGAACAAAAATTTATATTAGTTTAGGTTTCGAATAGATTAAACCGATCAAGCTCGTAAAAAATAACTATTCCCAAACAAGACTGCACAGACGTGCCGTGCTTTCCACGTTATTCGGTTCTTGGGCCTGTAATTTTGGGCTCATTTGGGCTTGTTTAGTTCATTTTTGCTTAAATTGTTTTTAATTCCTTTTGTTACTAATATTTCATATTAATTAAAATTATTTTAAATTACTTTGATTTGAAATTAGTTAATTCTAACTACTATTAATAGTTCTAATTTGATTAGAAGTTATTTTAATTAATATTTGATATTCAATTAATATAAAGACTATTAATTTAATTAATTTAATTTGATGATTTAATAATCAATTGATTTACTCAAATTATAAATCCTTATTATTTGATACTGAGTTTATTAATATATAATCTGAAATTAAATATTAAAGTATAAATTAAATAAATAGTATTTTTAGAAATACATATTATTTATATTAATTGTTAAAATACTTCCTAAAGTTTAAGTGAATATTTTACACTTATAATTAAATCGTGATATTTCATTTGATGAATGTACAACGATATTTATTTAAATATTTGTAAGTTTTATTCATGGTTCTTATCTATTATTTATGATATGCTTTAATTTTATTATTGAATAATAAAATGAATATATAATTTCAGATAGCGAGATTACCATGACTTAGATGTATTTTAGGGAAATACGCCCCATTAATCTTTTCTAAGATAAATGAGAGAGAGATTTTAATTTATTATTATTTAATGTAAATATAATTAATTGAAAATCACCCACCGAGGAGCTAAAGATGATAAGATCATTAGTAGACTAAAGCGTAGTTTAGAACTACTAGATTTATGTCATATACTTTACAAGGTTATATTCTACGCCAGACTTATGCTATATATCCTCATACAGATATACGCTAACTTAATTACAAGATTCCGGTTAAAATATAATTAATCCCACCATAAATTAAGTAGTATTTGCCATACCAAATTTAAAGCTGGATTAGTCTCATTTATGTACCCGATCTACCGTATTGGTAGACGTATATACCTAAGGCTCTTCCAACGGGTGTTTATACGCTTCCCAAAGTGTAGACTCTGGGCTATAAACATCCAACCGAATGATCGGTAGACTCGTTTTAACGGCATTTCCAAGTGACTTGGGCAAGTTGACAAAAGAGGTCACTATACGCTAAATGAACTTTAGTGACCCCAAGAATCACGATAGTCATGATTGGTGATGGTGCACCTACTCATATGATCGGGAATCGAAATGTACGCTGTCGCCATTCGATTCTTGAAGGATGAGGATCTCGATATCAGTGCTGCTTCACAAATGTGATCAGAAAAGATAATTAATTCTATTATACGATTTTTAGAATTGTTTATGATATACAATCAAGTCGCATTTTTTATGCATCTTCTTTATAGTCAATTGTTCCCTATGGCCAACTCTAATATACTTGCCTCCACTTTGGAGAAATGTAATATGCATGGGCAGCATTTGCATTTAATTAGTACGATAGGTACACACTTCAGAGGTTATTGTTTTGATGATACATAACAAATCATGGAATGTCAATGGGGCATACGGTGTGGTATTTAATTAGTACGACTACCACTCAAGTCACGTACATTTTATGTCAGAACGCTTAGATTGTTCCCCTTTCGACACATGGGCTAATAATCGATTTAGTACCATTATTTGCAAAAATGTGTGTGATCTACGCACAGAAGAAATGTAGTACGAGATTTAAGACCCGGTAGGCAATGGAACAAAGTTATGCCGCCGCACGGATCAATTTGTTTGCTTAAGTATTGTGGGAAAATTCCATTAGATTTTCGCCAACCCGACTACAATTTAATATTTTAAAGTGATTTAGTAAAGCTCACCTGATAAAGCTCGTTTCACAATGCTGGTGTGGACTATTTCCATGACACCCACGTTGGATTGCTCTAGTCTCTCAAATATATTCCGCAAATCGCTGGTACACACTAATATTGTTTTATTATATCTTTGTAATTTCAAGTGCTAATTTTATAATTATTTTAACCGCAAAACCCAACAAAGGAAATAGTGTGAGATCGACAGGTTTGGTTATATCTGTTCAATCTAAGAGTATATAGTGAAATACGGTAAGTATGAGAAGGAGTCACACCAAGATTGGACTGCATATTAAAACTTGTTTGTGTTATTAATTACGTTCTATTTGCATTTGAGTTAACGTCCGATTATTCATCTCTGTAACCTGACTACCAACATAATCAATTTTACTCATTTAACTTTATATTCAACTAAAGATAGAGAAGGGAATGAATTATTCGAATAGCCTACCAGAAAGATTTTTATCCAATAACTAAAAAGTCCTAGGTTCAAAATTTCATGATTAATTATAAAATAAAAAATAAAAAGTGAGAGGGGAAGACTTAATTAGAATTTTAGTCCAATAATGTAGTGTGAAATCGAGGGTTAGTCCTCATAAATTATGTGTCGGTATTGGTACTGATAGTTAATGAAGGAGTAGAAATTAGGTGTGCATTTAATATTAAGTTGGATTGATCTATAAAATTGAGGTGATTAAAAGATTTGGTCAATTTACTTTTAATAGTTAAATTATAATCATAATGTAGGAAGAATATTTGTAGTAAAACATAAAATCAATTTAAAACATGCAGTAATATCACCTCAGCCTGTCCGACACTCCTCCTGGGCAGCCACCTCCGCCTACTCCCTTCTTCGTTAGGACGAAGGTGTTTGCCTCAAGATAAAATGATCCAAGTGTGACCTAAAAGCACCCCTAAGCCTCACTTCGAACAATCTGCAGCTTGCACTATCACCTCAAACAATTAATTACAATGAAGACTCAAAATAAACATTAAAAAGTTTTTCTATTTTTTTTTTTCAAAAAGTTGGAGGAAACCATTATTTATATTATTCATGTAAGCAGGAAAAATTTAACTCTAAATGTCATCATGACATTTAGTAGCATTCAAACCACTTGACAGCCATAAAATATATCTATTTAACTCCTAGGAAGCTACAATGTAAATACCGAATGCTATTTTTAGTTTAGATTCCTCACATACAAACAAGTCCAAATTAACTAAATAATATGTGAATCGGCATCACTACAATGACAATTAGGTCGTGGCATTCACTACATTCACCTTAACGAATTACTTGCATTTCATGCTAGTATACACAACACACCCATACTGCATAATCCCTCAGATGCCAATTTTGCATTCAAATATTAAATCATACCACGATTTTCCAACATAATTCATATGTATAATTTTATGATCATATTACTAAAAATAAAGAGTTAAAATTTATTATCTTTTATATATTTTATAAATACTATTACCTTATTTTAATTAATTGATTTTCTCATTTTTCAAGACACAACTTTAATCATCAATTATTTTTTATGTATATTATGAAAATATTTTTAAAACTAAATTCAATTATATCAATTTATATTTTTCGAATTAGTGAATAAAAGTAATTTTTGGTCAAACCTGAACACACAATTCAAATGCCAATTAATTCAAATCGGTAACATACAACAACATATGATATAATATTAATTTAAACTTTCAAATCTAGCCATAAAAATACCTGTAGTAAAAATGAAACAATCGTTTATGAGGAGTACATGCAACATTATAATGACTGAGGGAGTACATGCAACATTATAATGACTAAGTGCAGAATTAATTTTCTAAGATGAAAGGAGAAAAGGGGCGGGCAAGCAAAGATTGAGTACAATCATATGGTTTGACATATTGACAATTTAATTACTAAATAATTGAAATCAATCAAATACTAATATTCGAATATTGATATATTAAGAAACTCAGAAAGTCAAAAGTCTTTCTAATTACTTTTTCTAGTTCCGACGGGAGCTCTACTTGATCATTTATGGAACATCGAACGTCGACGGTATGCATCTTATCAGTTAATTGGAGACCATTATAAAATTAAAGTCGTCGAAATAATAAAAATGCGCGAACCGTCATTATCTCCTTGAAATTCTCGCTTTGGAATATCACTTAGTCTGGATGTTCATTGACGGGATTAAGACTAAAAGCTTTTCCTTTTAACCACTTCAATACGTAGCTTCTCACTTCAATACAGTTCATTCCTTACGAAAGCGAACCCACACCTATGAAAAGCATTTATACGCAGATTTAACACTCTGGCTTCTTACCACCGAGCTATGCCGGAGCATTGCCGAAATAATAAGATGCTATATCAGACGTGATGATTGAAATATGATACCTCCTATTCATAATATAAGTCGCTTAACTAAGCTTATTTTATTCGCATATAAGTCGATTAACCTATTTTTACACCATATTTTTCAAATATATCATTAATTAATGAAACTAAATATCTTAATACTATAACGAAGTTTTCACTTTAAGACAATCATTTACTCACTTAAACTATGTTAAAATAAAAGGAACTTTTGGATCATTAATTAATAAATGCTGTTAAAATTGTCAAATGCCTAATTATTTTTAAACAAGAAAACAACATAATTAACTTATATTATGAATAGGAGGAGTGTTTTTAAACGTGAGTAATGATGATAGATCGCATCACTTGAAAATATATCAAAATTAATAAATCTAGTTAGAATAGATTAATTTTGAAAAGGAAAATGGCCAATTTATTGTTGACTTTCAATGGTGATGTTTAATCGTTTTTTCACAAACAATCAATCTCCTCACTTCACCTCCACCCCTCCCAATCTCGGGGCTAAGAATTGGAGGAGAGGAGGAAATCAAAACGCATAGAGTATTCGCACTAATTATTTGTACATAATCAATACTTGTAGATCGTAATAATTACTACATCTACTTTAAATTAATTAACTTTCTCACTTTTCTGCAGTATTAATAAAGCTTTTATCCTATCAATTACTTTTTATGCGTACATTATGAAAATTATAAAAAATAATATTAGTAAATATCAAATTCAATGGTATTAATTTTATATTTTTCTGATTAGTTAATAAAAGTAATTTGCACAAAGTTTCGACACGCGTCTCAAAACTAATTCATTTGAAATGGGGAGAAAAATTATAAAAGTAATAATTTTAAAATATTAACTAATTTAATAGAAAAGTTTATCTATAAATATATTTGGTAACAATTGTTAACATATAAGATGTGAAATTTAAAAAATACCATGCATTAAAATAACCTCCCATTTAATTAATGACACACATGACATGCTTCATTACGCATTTAGGCTTTACCAACAATTAAGACCCTTAGGCTTTATATACTATAGATTAGCGATCAAGTCGCCGGTCTCACGTCACAATTAAATGAGTCTCGATCCTCTTGTTATATTATATGACAATTTTGTTACATTCATTAACACGTAACATAGATTTATTTTAAAATAAATTATTAGAGCACACAAAATGTAACAACAATCTATTGTGTTTTGGTTATACATGCATGAAGTTCAAAATGTTCTGTCTATTTTGTATGATATTTTTTTGGTGCCACTTTGAAGTTCATATGTATTTAATTTTTTTCTTTTATGAATACATACATCTCAAATATCTAAATAAATTGTAACACATCTATCTATTGATATGTGATCTTATTAGTTATTAGGGATAGTATAAATAATTCAGATTTGCTTTTTTAACCAAAAAAAGGTCGTGGTATCCAAACAATGAAGCAAATGGGAAGCCTCGGACATAGCTTTTCATGGTAATGAATTGACAGGATTTAAGAAAGCAATCCTCACCTTCTACGCAAATAGCGATAAAGTCAACCTCTTGTACGTATCCTTGAGTTGAGTTACTTAAGCGAATTCAACCATCCCCCGACCAACTAAAACACAACCCATTTACCTCACTGTGACACTGTTCAAAATCACGAGGGAGTGCCTATTGTGACGACGATTTCATCGCCTCTCTTATTTTTTTTGGTCAAACAAAGGGGAAATATTTTTAAAAAGTGTTGATTAGTAGTATAGTGCAACTAAAGTTTGGAATAAGAGATTACAGCCCAATTTATCTTATTTGTTAGCTTTCCTGATTTGTGTTTGCTTAATTATTGTATGCTATATTTGGAAGGGAAAAACTTGCCACCTTGGTGTGACCGGGTTTGTGAATCCTTCTGACGTAGTTAGTGTTACATTTAATTTCAAGTACTACCATCATTTACTTATAAATGGGTCGTTAGACTAATCTTAAAACATTATTATTATGAATAATCCGTGGTCATTGAACTAACTATAGTAACTCTTCTTATTGACATTTTATCAATCGTATCATCAATGATCAAATGAAAACTTGTCTTCTGGTTGCCGCATAATATCATCAACGATCAAATATTCAAATGAAAACTGCCTTCTGTTGCCGCATAATTAAACTAATATACATACACACAAACTATGATAACACGATTAATACATAGAATGTGCGAATGTTTTAATTATGTTGGCATTAATTTGAACATTGACTTAGTCATGTGAGTTAATGTAATAATGCAATTACAGAGGTTAAGATTCTTATTTATTTTAAGTTTACTTGTAACATAAATAAATGGTCGGCATTGTATGATATATCTCACAATATATAATATTTCTATGAATAAAATATATCTTATGTCATACATTTATGTCTCAAATATGATACATCAATCATGTCATAATGTAACATATTATAAAAGTTGCTTTGAAGCCAACCAAACAAGAACATAAGAAACATGAACAAAAAATTGTTCAGTAACTTTCGACTAATACCTTGAGTAAATCTTTTCAACTTTAGATATATAAACAATGTAGTAGTTATAAGAATAATATTGGAAATCGTATATGATTGGTTAAGTAATTAGTTTTAAATATCACACAATAAAAATGGTCAGATATTGTAGTCATAAATATAATGAACCTCCTTGTATCATCTCAACCAAACATTTTCACATTATTTAACTTATCTTCCTGTAAGTAAAGGCTTCTCTGCATCCATTATTTCCTTCTTCCTAAGTAAAGGCATTCTGTATCCATTATTTCTCCAAATAACAAATATTCTAGACTAAATTTTATTATTGCACCTGAACTATATTCATCATTTTAAATAGGCACTTAAACATTTCAACCTTTTAAAAAGACTGAATTTCAAGACTGAATTTTTGGTAGAAAATATATTTTTGGCATTATGAATTCCACTATACGCAGAAACATAAAGAACAAAACGTATTATTTAAATATATTATTCCCTCCATTTCAAATTAACTCTGGGCGTTTGAGTTTTAAAAAATTTCAAATTAATTTGTGTTTAACTAATTTTATCCTCAAATACCAAAAATACCCCTTAAAGAAATCTAAAACATACTATATCTATGGATTTAGCATTTTGTGAAAATATATCTTTTTTGTCATTTCACCTGAAATATATTTTCGATCCAAGAACCATATTTTTCGGCCAAGCCACAAGCTATATTTTCGAATCGCTTCAACCTGACCATATTTTAATCGCTTTCACCCTACCATATTTTCGGCCTTTTCGACCTGCACTATATTTTCTGCCAGATTCGGCACCATATTTTCGCCTCTTTCTACCCGAGCCATATTTTCGCCCGACCCATATTTTTCGACCATTCTCCGATAACATATTTTCGGGTCATGGACCCCGACCATTTCTTCTTTCGCCCGGCTTCGACTGTGTGGACCATATTTTCGACCTGCTGACCCTGCACTATATTGGCCATTTCAACCAGCTGGGTCGTTGACCAGCCATATTTTATCTCGAATTCTGCCCTTCAAAGGCCTCGGCTGCTCGCTCATTTAAACCATACTGCCGACGACCAGCGACCGGCCCAGACTGAGCGCCCTTCCTCGATGCCGCCGAATATTTTTCTCACCGATACGCGCCTTGCTGACTGTGGACCAGAGGGTCTGTCGTGGACTATATTTTCGCTCGCCGGGACTATATTTTCGGGCCTCACCTCGACCAGAGCGGCCTCTTTTTCGGGGACTTGTATTTTGGTTCGCCTGGTTGCTGGCTGAAGATGAGCTGCCTGCTACCGAAATATTGCTCGTTACGTACTTCTGACCATATTCTTTCCTAATTCATTCGACCATATAGGCTCTTTCACCCTAGCCTGCTTATATATGGTCTGGTCGAAACGGCCGAAAATGCCTGCATTTAACCAAGTCGAAATATTGGGCCGACCCCAATAAAATATGGTTCGGACGAAATGGGTCGAAATATCTCTCCTCGGTCGAAATATGGTCCAAGTCACCCTAATTTAAAAATATGGTCGAGTTCGAACGGGCCTAAAATATCGTTCGGGAACGTGCTAAATATACGGTTCGGGTCGAAACGGGCCGAAAATGGTTTTCAGGGGAAACGTGGTCGATACGGTTCATGGTCTAAACGGCCGAAATCATGGCCGGGGTCAAATCGGGCGTAAAAATATGGTCCGGGTCAAAACGGGTATAAAATATGGTTCGTGAGGAAACTGCTAAAATATTGTGTCCAAGATCTAAACGGGTCGGTAAAATATGGTTGAGGGTAGAAACGGCCGAAAATATGGTCGGGCGTCAAATGTGGGTCGAAAAATATATTTCCGAAGTCGAAACGGGTCAAAATTATGTTACTTGGGTCGAATCGGGTCGAAAAATACGGTCCCCGTTGAACGGGTCAGCGACCGCCGAACCCAGTCGAAAATATTGGTCAGTTGAAACGACCTAGTATGGTCATTTAAACTACCAAAAATATTGCCTCCACGAAAATACGATTCGGGTCAAACGAAAATACATTCAAGCTGTTATTAATTTAAAGTTATAGGTAAACATAAAGTTCATCATAAAGTTAGTGAACCCTTAAATATCGACTCAAAAAATCAAACCTCCAACTTAATTTAGAAATCGGCGAGTACACTTTATATGTCATTTTTAATAACAAGCTAGTTGGTTGAATATTTATCATATTTATCAATTTTAATTAATTAAAATCACTAAAACATCATCCTTACATTCCACCTCACCTCACGCCACTCCCCACCCATTACCAGCCTGCTGCTACTCACCTAGAAGGTGAGTCTCTCTGTTATCAAATTTCAGTTTTTGAGGTCCCTTTAATATATATTGTCAGTCTATCTCAATTCCATCTATTTCAAATTTCTTTACCATTTATTACTAGTCTTCTCAAAGAACCATCATATTTTAATACTACTAGTATTAAGTTCTTACAAATCCAATATTCCTATTACAGTAATTGTCTCAAGAGTCCACGAGGCACACATCTCAACTGATATCTGGTCAGCCTCATGGCTACCACAAGATCTACAACTGATCTCTCGGCAAAGAAGAAAGAATCATTATTAATCCAAGTACAGACTCTGTCATGTATATCTGCTTTTGTTTGGCAATAAGCAGATAGTGCTGCTACGAATTCGTTGCTACATTCTGATAACCTCTCCCTACATTTAAGGATGACTAACTCACATGGATACTAACGCCGAGATCGTATCAACTTAATTGTCTAAAAAAAACATATAAATAATGTCAAGATCCTTCATTTATCGGATATGTCATTGTAGAATATTTCTACTTATTTGTGCAAAGTTATGTATTTTGTCTTGGAAATGGTGGGGGTCCTGAATACGAAAAATCAAATGTAGAGTAAGTTACAGTAACCCACAATAGAATTTGAAAAGTTTTGATTTATTTCCTTCAAAAATTTTACCTTCTTATTTTATGGAGTAGAAGCAAGAGAAAGGCATTGAAAAAGATGTTGATTTCCTCCAGTTGTCACATCGCCTCCATTTGTCTCCCTAGAAGGTGTTTGTGCATCTGAAGCTGCTACAGTGACGCGTGAACAGTACCAGGGGTGGGGGTAGAGGCGGCAGGGGGCTGGGGCAGGACTGCTAAGATCGGAACGATATTTTATTTCGATTTTTAATTAATTAAAATTAATTAAATAGATTAAATATTGACCCAATTAATATTTATTATTTAAAAATTAATTATAAAGTGTAATATATTTAAAATATATGTTGGCCTTTACAAGCATATTATAGTAGCTTAAGCCACAAAGTGTCAAAGATGCTTTAAAAAGAAAGTACAAAATTCCTCTCAAGCGATTATTTAAAAGCTGAATGCTAGACGCTCTATTTCGAATTACAAGTAGCTTGAGTCAGCTGAACGAATTTAGTCAATATTCTATCTCGTATCACATCTTTAGATCAATTGATGCATAAATTAAGATAAAATGAAGACCTACAAATTCCTTCAATCTCAAAGCACTAGTTGATGAAATTCCCAATCCATCCAACAGAACTTCCAAGCCTCCAATACTTCGAAAATGATTCTGACCACGAGGATTATCAGCTAATGCTGATCGTAGAGTTCTCAACGTCAAATACTGAAGGGTCATCGTAGAGTTGTCAACGTCAAATACTGAAGGGCCATATCTGTTAACAAAGTTGAAATTTTGTCAAATGTGAGAATTAATAGAAAGTTTACAGACCACCTAGTAATACAGGTTTGATAGGAGATACGTAATTCCCACCAGCTTCATTATGAATGTCGGCAACAAACTCACATTGCTCCTAAGTCATGAATAAGGGGTCCAGTATTTCTTCTACGTACCACAATTGATCATCTCCTATAAGTTGTACTTTTGATACAGAAAGCACATGCTTCAATATATTTAAAGAGTTTTCGTCTAAGTGGTATAAGAGGGATCAGATTGTATGGTGATATAAGAGGGGTCGGATTATATGTAACCATACAATTGTGATGACAAAGAAGAGGTTGTTTCCGATTTGATTTAGAGGAATGAACCATTTTGGATTATTCAATTATATCCAAGAGTCGGAATTTACACTCGACTGCATCGAAATAGGAAAATCTGTATGCTAAATAAAAAAAGTTGACGGATCAGTCTGAAAAAGATTCAAGATCAATCTGAAGTATACATTGTTCAACATAAGTATTGTGAAAGTACCTAGTTGAAGTACAAGCTACAAGCAACCGAATACTAATTAATGTGAAGTCACACCATCAAGCCACTTAAGTTCTGGCATCAGTTTATGTAGAAGCAACTTTAACTTTTCATCAGCAACTGCATTCCCCAAAATATCTAGTTGTATCAAACTCAGGTCCTTAAAGATAGCATAAGCATCCCAATAATTTGACATCTGGCGCTCGCTCTCTGAATATCGATCAAAGTTCCAATCGCTACCAGCACAATAGAATGTTCACCAATTTCATTGTGGGAAATATCCAAAACTTTCAACGATTTCAGTAATCGTAAAGGCTCCAGAGCAGTGAAACTAGAAAGCTTATTGTGACTGAGATTTAAGGCGGAGAGCAACTGCATGGCCTCCAAACCTGTCCAAAGAATGAGAGATTAAATACTCTTCAACTAAACAGTCACCGGCTCTATAATAACAAAATATATGTATCAGAATATAATAACAAGATCACACCCCAACAAATTTTATTTACCACAATAGATAGAAGAACAAAACAAACCAATACACCGAATTAGCACATTACAAAAACAACATGAGTGCAATAACATTTTTAGGATATCTATAGCTGTCCGGACCAAGAGATTACCTTCAATTGGAGTTGGTTCTGACTCAGATCCAGCATTTGCACCCAAAGCAGTTGTTCAACAGATCCAATTCGAGTCAGTGACAGGTTATTTAGTCGCAGGCAAAAACTCCAGTCGTTTATCGGGGAAGTTGAATCCCTATATCTTCGACAGTATTTCTGCACAAACCCATTATCTGACAAGGCCTGCACAGCAATAAGAAATGAAAATTATATGCTTTGAAGCACCGAGGAGACGAGATATCACAACCCACAGTGGACAAAAAATGTGAAGTCAAAAATTACAATCACCAAGAGAGGTAGAGTTCATCAGTAAGCGACCATTAAAAGGAAAGCATACCTGTTTCAGCAGAACTAAGCTATAGTGGTCTTTGTAGTATTGGGAATGAGATGGATCTATATCTGTCAAGTCATTATATAGTTGAAGTACTTCTTCATAGTGAACAAAACTTGATTCTCCTAAACTTTCACGTGACATTAGTGAATGCTGAGCCATCAATAATCTCGCAAGTGTAAGTTTACCTATCTTACTGCAAGCAAGACCGAGAACAAAATGAATGTCAGATGCATGGGAGAGGGGAGTGAGCTTGAAATTTTAAGGTATTTAGATAGACAAAACCTACCAATCCACTGTTGCCAACAAATCCCTGCAATAATCTATCTCAGAAGCTATGGTCTCCAGCATCCACTCAGATACTCCAATCCTTTCATCCTGGTTTAAATTCAATGCATGGAAGAAATCACGGAGGTTATAATTCTTGACTTCTGTCTCTTCCACATAGAAACATTCCTCATGCCAAGAAACTCTTTTCTTGTTTAAGCCTTCATACTCTGATTTATAGGATGGTGCATGTACAGTGAATGATATAGATAAAGGCTGGCAATGTTTAATACCACTAAAAGAAACAATGCTCCTCAGAATGGCCAAGGCTGACAGTCACTTGATAAGACATTGAAGTAGGGAGTTTTTCTTCTGCAAGTTTAGGTATGCTTTTATCCATGCTTGGGCAAAACGTTTAGTATCAGTAGAAAGGGGCGTCCAAGTATACCTATTTGCACTATTCATACCTCCACGTTTACTGTTGATTTTGTTTACACCGTTTACATAATTAAAATACAGAATCAAAGGAAAGTTCCTTGCACAGGGATTGATAATTAAAGAATGGTGATAAATTACTGTTGTTGTTGGAACCATCCTTGGATACATAAATACCAGACCCATGAGGAGGCCATGAGAAAACTGATAAACTTTCTTCTTTGGTTGTTTGATCAATAAGCCAAAAGTGATAAAACCAACCACTTTGATCATCTGGATCTATAAAAAGAGCATCACGTACGAAATCATACTCCTTGACCAAAACATCCTTCTTAGGGAAGTACCCCTCTGCCCTCTTCTCTGACAACTGAGAAAGGATGACAAAGAAATAGGTGTGCTTAGGGTGTTGGGTGAAGTTTTTACGTAGAATGCTACTTTGTTGCATAAGCGTTGGATGAAATTCGTATTCCGAAAGTCTTCGATGGTTTGTTACAAATTAAAGTGTTAAAAGCAGTGCAGAGAACTGAATCTGTGTTTCAACTTTGCGAGAAAGGACCGTAACTATTGATTCGACCTTATGCTCCAGAATAATGAGTTTTGAAAGATGTGATAAACGTCATGATGGATAAGGATGAATCTTGATGTTGAAGTTCGGGTGGACTACAATTATTCGGGAGTCCTTGTTTGTTTGAAGACCGAAGTCCTTGCATTGCCTACACTATATAAAGATCTCAAGACCAAGAATTGAGAGATCTGCAATTATCATTTATTTATCCATAGAGAATTCTTGAGAGCAAACACAGAGTGTTTAGTATAGGCGAGCTTGTGTTAGGAGAAATCTCTAATCTTCTAACTAATGTATGATTGTTAGAAACTAGCGTTGTTATAGCAATTGCTTGATCACATTCGGAGGCGTCATTGTAAACTTGGTTGTAAGTCGAGCAATGGGAGAGTGTTGACATGAGAGAGAAAATTATAGATAGGTAGATCACGAGTACAGAAAGAGGTTGAAGAGTTAGTTAGTGCGTCATAGAATGTGGAGCATTTGTGTAAGCCCTACTTGTGCTTGCCGTTGTTTGATGGAATTATACAGGCAATGCCCCCAGGGCGTGTAGGTAAGCGTTTCGCTGGCCAGATTTATCAGGTGTAATGTGTTCTTTATGTTCTCGTATTTGGTTATTGAGTGCAGATTATTAGATTGTTGGTTTGCAGCCAGTGGATTTGGTAGAGTAGTTCCTTTATTTCAATTGGTATCAGCGGGCACTTAACGAATAAATCGAGATATGTGTGAACTAATGTAGGGAAATCAAGCGGGGAAGCAAATTGTCGTCCTCCCGGAGCTTGATGGGACAAATACACGTGGAAAGCTAAAATGGGCCCTTCTTGAGGTCGGTAGACACACGAACATGGAAGGTTGTGCTTCTTTGGATGTAAACAGCGCCCACGGAGAAAATAATGTTAGCCCAGTTGCGGTGGTCAAGGAAGAGCAGAATTGGACTAATCTGAAGGCTGAGGATTGTCTTGGGGAAATAGCAGGCCTTGAGCGCCATGATGCAATGCGGTCGATTTAGAGGTGTTCAAAGCTTGTCGGCTAAATGGCAGTTCTTGAGAGGCATGGGAAATCGTGCGGACAACCTGCGGGGACCCAAAGTGAGAATGTGCAGACTTCGGCCAACTTACTACGAGATGGGAAAATCTAAGAATGCTAGGAGGATGGGGCATTCTTACTTCTGATTTGAATCGAGAATTAAACCAGATAGTCTTTTTCTTTAGGGGTGAGAAGATGAAGTAATGAGAAGCTAACGAGAAAGTGCTTGGGAATTCTTCAAAGGGGTTTGCTCTTGAGTTACTACAGGAAGCCCAGAGATTTCAACTATGGGATTTGATGGGTGAGTTGGAATACTTACCCATCTTTGAAATGATGTTTGAGGCAACAAAACCTAGTAAGGGAAAAAGGTGGCTCGAGAGTGGCGGCTAAGATAAAAAGGAGAATGCTTCTGCTTGTAAATATATTGGCCAAGAACTTTAACAAAACCCTGAAACGTTTCAAGGAAGAAACCTTGTTAAGGAGGAAGCATTCGACGTCTTGACTTGACGAACTAACAAGGGATGGAAGAACTCGAAGTTTGGAGGGTCAAACAGTAGTGGGAATATGCAAAGCAGGTCGAAGGGAATACAATGCAGGGAGTGTGAAGGATTCGGTCACATTCAGGTTGAATGCCAGCTATGAAACTTGATCGAGAGTTCTTATTACCGCTGGTCGATGAAGAAGCGAAGAAGAGGAAGAAAGCAACAACAAAGTGAGCAACTTTGTGGCTTTCACTGCCAGAGACACAAAGGAGACGGCAGTCAATCCGAGTGTCAATGAGGGTGTAACCGACAGCATGAGTGATGAGGAAGAAAGAACTGCGAGAAGAAGAGGCGATGAGGAAGCCACCGGTGTTGTTCATAAAATGGTCGAAACTGACTCAGGCTTACACCTCAGGAGAAGCTGAAAGAGTGGTCTTGGTGAAGAAAAATGAGGATCTAATGTAGTGTGTTGAGAGACAGAAGCTGGAGATACGTATTCTTGAAGACAAGATTCGAGGGGTTGATCAGAGATCGAGATGATGAACTTCAATCTGATAATTTTGGATGATTCTTCTCCAAGGGAAGAAGTGGAGACAACTCTTGGAGTTGGTTTTTTATTGGTGGGCCCAATTTGAGAAGAAACAGACAACGTCATAGCGAAATACGCTTTGTTGCGGGCGGAAATTAATCACATCAAGACCATAAGAAGAGATACACCTGGAGGTGCTACCACTGTGGAAAGAAGGGACATATAGCCCCGTACTGTTACAGAATCTATGGGAGAGGTCGAAGCAAATATACTCAAACCAAAATGCAATGGGTAAGGAAGGAGGTAGTGAGTAAAGTCGTGGTTTAAATCTCTGAAAATTCTGACTTGGGCCAGGGGATGGTACTTTGAAGTAGTGGTTGTTGAGACACATGGAATATTTCGTTTAACTTGACATTGAGGAGGTCAAGACAGATTATGTGACATTTGGTGGAGGAGAGAAAGACAAAATCATTGGAAATGGGTCATTAAATGTTACAGGATTGCCCAACCTCGAAGATGTACTCCTAGTTGAAGGGCTCATGAACCTCATCGACGTGCTTGACTTTGTGATAATGGTATGAAAGTTGCATGACAGAAAACATACGGTTGAACAATGGGAGTGGCGACCTTATCGTACAAGGGAGTCGTCCCGATGACATTGCTATCTCAGGCCTCCTCGAGAAAGCATTATCTAGCGAGTTCGAGGAGATGTGGACTTATGGCCTGGCTTGGGCATATAAACTATTGAAATATCCAGCGGTTGATTACAGGAGAATGGCTGTTCGAGGGCTTCCGCTACTTTGTGGTAGGGAGAAAGTCGGAGGAGAATGTTAGATAGGCAAAGCAAAGCCATAGTGTTACACAGCGATTCTGACGGTGATTCACTACTTAGAGTGTTGGAACTTTTACATATGGACTTAATGGGACCCATACAGGTGGAAAGCATCGCAGGAAGAAAGTATGTGTTTGTATGTGTTGATGATTTCTCCAGGTATACATGGGTAGAATTTCTTAAGGACAAATCGGAGACATTTGACGTATTCAAGGCTCTGGCTACTCAGATTCAAAGGGAGAAAGAAGTGAGCATTGTTGGCATTCGTAGCGATCATGGAAGAGAGTTTGAGAACTCAAGGTTTGAATTCATAACGTAGAAGGAATCAAACATGAATATTCCTTCCCTATACTTTAACAAAATGGGATCATTGAAAGGAAGGGCTAGAACGCTCCAGAGATGGCACGAGTCATGCTACATGCAAAGCACCTGCCTATCAAGTTCTGGGCTGAAGCAGTGAATATAGCATGTCATATTCATAATCGTATTACTCTTCGTCGGCGCCCATTACACCGTATATGAAATATGGAGAGGAGAAAACCAAGCGTCTGAAATATTTTCATGTTTTTTGGGAGTACGTACTATATTGCGACTAATAGAGAACCTAGGAAAAGTTTGATGTGAGAAGTGATAAAGGTATTTTAGGGATATTCAAAGAACAGCCGGAGCCACTAGGGTGTGATAAGCGGACAGGGTGGTCATGGAGTCGTCCCGATGTCAAAGTAGTAGATTAAATCTCCTTGTTGAAGAAGAAGATGTATCGCTTAGGCATCAATCAAATCGGTTGACAGCGTTTCCAAGTGATGAAATGCAGTGTCGAGCCAGGATGATGGCCAGCGAGGATTGAGCCGAACTTCCAAAATCCGGAGAATCATCCAGTGGAGAATATCATTGGAGAAGTGGACCAAGGAATGACCACGAGGAAGAAGGATAGAGAGGACTACCGAAAGATGGTGGGATTGCTCTGGGAAACATGCTTCATCTCAAAGGAGGAACCTAAGGATGTGAAAACGAGCTTCTGGCATTGAGTATTGGATGCGCCATCTGGAAGAATTGATCCGTTTGATAAAAATGATGTGTGGGAATTAGTTCTTAGAACTGAGGTGGTTCGCGATGTCATAGGAACTAAGTGGATATTCAAGAACAAATTGGATAGATGCAGGAAATGTCCCGAGGAAGCTTGAGGCGAGGTTGGTTCTTGGCGAGGGGTACACTCAGATTGAGGGAGTAGACTTTGAAGAGACATTTGCTCCAGTGGCTAGGCTCGAAGCAATCAGGTTACTTCTATCCATTGCCTGTCTACTAAAGTTCAAACTGTTTCAGATGGATGTCAAGAGTGCGTTTCTAAATGGAGTGGTCCAAGAAGAAGTCTATGTTGAACAACCCGAAGGGGTTAAATTGATCTTTACTTATCCGAGCATTGTGTATAAACTCGAAAGACCTCCATGGACTCGAAAGCAAGCTCCACGGGCATGAATGCGAGAATCTCGCTATATTCGCCCACAAGAATGAGTACACTCGGGGGAGTTGATAACACTTTCATTCATTCACGAGGAGAAAGAATCGGATGATGGTGAAAGCCCCAGGTAGTAGAGGATGTGTATTTGGAGGATCGAACCAAGCGGTAAAAAATAAAATGGAGGCAAAATTTGGAAATGAACATGGTGGGAGAACTAAAATACTTCTTGGGTTTCTGATCGACGGATGGAAGATATTCATTTCTCAAAATTGCTTGCATTTTATAGTGAAGAAATTTGGTATGAAAAGTTCTAAGGCCAAAAGGACTCCATTTGCTATTCATGTAAAAGTCATCAAGGATGAATATGGAAAAGGCATGGATGTGGCAGTCTGAGGAGTATCGTTAAGTCTACTTTAACTAGCTTGAGACGAGATATAACTCATTCGGTTGGTGTATGTCTGAATATCAAGGTAATCCTAAAGAGAGAGCCCTTGATCCTAGTAAAGTTCACAAAATGTATAATGCGAGGAATGCGTGCGATATGTCATGGGCTTACATATACCTTTGGCTAATAGCGCTCTTTGTAGGATATTGTGATCTTGGCCGGGCGAGGAAACACGAGGGATAGAAGAGTACATCGGAGGGGTGTTTCTTTCCTCGGGAATAATTTGGTCTCGTGGTTCGTGAGAAAGAGGTCGATTAATGCCACTCTGTGAGGAATATATAGCGGTGGAAGTGGTTGCTTGTGCAATTGATAATGGATGAAGCAAATGTTAGAAGAGTATGAGTATCCGAGGCAGGGAGTCATGACGCTCTCTTTGTGACAACATGAGTGCCATAAAGCATTATAAAGAATCTTGTACAACATAGTAGAACAAAGCACATTGATATTCGACATCGGCCGTTAGAGATGCGGTTGAAGAAAGTTGTCAAGTTAGACATGTGAGTAGTGACAAAAAGCAGTGATCGATATTTTTTCTGAAGGGGTTGGATGTGAATCAATTTGAATATCTTAGAACTGCTCTGGGGTTATATGTAGTGAACAAATAGCAATTAGCCAAATGTTATAACACCCTACAAAGAGCCAAGTGTTATAACAATTGGACTAATGTCGTTTCCTTGATTTACCAACATTTAATAAATGTAACTTTTTAGTGGAACATGTGATGAAGGGATTCTCTCTCCACTCAAATACCAACTCACTAACACAAAATCACTACTTGGTTAATCGCTCGAAACTCTTCGCATTAATGACTCCTGAAAACCCTCTTAAAATTCTCCCCTCTCAAACTTCTCTTCGAAAGAAAAATGTTGAAAGCCCTTAAAGATGGAGTGCGAGAGCGAAGGAGCCGAGAAAATTTGGCGTAGAATAAGCGAAGCGTCACACTCAATCAATCCCTCCCTTTTATCGATACCAACGGCCTCTTCTGATCGCCTTTTTATCTTGTTCTTCCTGGAAGGATGGGTCATCTCATAATGAGTATGATTAGGGGTATGTGTGAATTGAGTCGGGCTCAGCATGATGCAATAAGGAGAGAGCTGGCTCAAAGGTCCCCGATTCTTGGTAATGCTGGTAAGAGCCTAAACCCCGGCTACGATTCCCTGCCAGTAGGTAGCTGAATTATGCGTAGCTTCTAACAGGTGTGGTGAGGAATTTGATTCTGGAGATGTGCATGTAAAGGAGAGTAGGCTGATGAGATTATTGAAGGTAGTGATATCACAGGAGAGATGTACAAAGTCAATCCAGTGTCGAGGATATGCAGGTGAGGACATCTATAAGGCTACTTGAAGTCTGCTTTCACAATAAAACCAAGCGTGGGCGATATCGAGGAGGCGAATTAAAGGGGTAGCGAGTGAAGAGGGTGTTGAGAAAATAAGGAGCCCGTGTGAAATTTGTAATCTATGAAGGAAGATAGCGATATTATGATAGTCTTGAAGTGCTATTTAGTCGACCGAAGGAATTGCAGGTCGATTCTTTGTTGCCTTAGAGAAGAGCGATGCTTTAGGTTTAGGGAGATCCGATGGAACCCGTGCTAACATTAATTTGGAAGAATTGGAGGCGTAATTTGAGGAGAGAAAGTGGGGTAGGAAAGGAAGAGGGCTGAGTGATGTTAAAGGATCGAGTGCATTTAAAGGAAAAATGGAGTGGTGATATCGAACCGGGAGTTCGGAAAAGGGAGATAAGTTTGATTGATGGCGTTGCGGAGTCGGGTGAAGAGTGGATATTCAGGGGCTGAGTGAGAGGCCAAGGGGAAAACTAAAATTGATGATGAATGCAATTGAATCCATGGCTGGCGATTGCGAGGATGTGGAAGAAGTATCTACGGATGGAGTAGACTTTTATGGTGAAGAACAAAGAAGCTAAGATGGAAGTTAGGTATTGATGTCGAGGCTATCTTGCTAGAAAGATGTCTGGCGGAGGTTACCTACAGCAATGGACTACATTTGATATACTTCAAAAGGTGGAATCTTGAGGAATTATGTGTAGGCAGTATTGAGGACTTATTTCCAGAATGTTAGTTAGAGTTTATATGCAAGCACATGGGAAGAAATTACAGACCTACTTGAGTCCCGTGTTTACAAAGGTGAAATTGAGAGGCATGTCTTGAGTGGGCCTACGTTGATCCTTGAGCACTATGGGTTTTAGGAATGGAAGGAACTTCTAGGGGCCCTGGCCCCAAATTAGGAGATATCGTTGGAGAGTTGACTAGAAAGACATTGTTTGGCCTAGATAGGCGGATATAGGCTTCCTGTCACGAGTTTGAGGTATATAGTTCTTCCTGAGGCTTCGTTACTTGACCTTGTACTTACCTCAAATAACACAAATATGAAGGTGAAGCTTTGGGCGGGATGTTGTTTGTAATAGGGAATTTGGCGTAATGCTTAAATGTGGGAAAGATCACATTTTTTATCAAATTGTGGATCGTACCAAAGCTGGAGCCAAACGAAACCGATTGGCTTTCTAGCCTAAATCTAGCAGAACTCATATAACCTAAATGCATCAAATATTCCCAAGAAAGAAGATGGACTTGGGGAAGATGCAAAGCCCCTGACTATAAGTGACAAGCTGATGAAAGGGAAGCATGTCATTGATGTGGAATTCAATCTTGACGGATCAACTTTGAACTTGTTCTGAAGGAGAAAATTTATTGGTATGTTGCTCAAGGTCTATGAAGAGGAGTTTCTTGGGGCCGGGCGGGGTGGGCAGATTGTCTAGCGTGAGGCCCAAGGCCAAAATCGAGCTCGGAAGTCGAGAGTCCCTCAGGTATGTCTCTGTTAACCACAGTAATGCATTTGCTCCCAGCGTCACACTTCATCTCTGATGATCTTTGAAAAGCCTTGGTGTGTTCACAGTGCTTATTTGGTGATGAGACATCTACTCGTCGTGTGTAATGTGTTTGTGCTCTCTCTCTTTAACAGGAACTTGTTTTAGACAAATAGGAGGGGACTCATCCCGATTTGGATTGCGTAATCTTGATATGGTGATGTTTATTTGGTGTGTTCTTTTTGATCCCACATTTAGTTACGATAGTTTCCTTGACCGTGTTCATGTTTTGTGTATGTTTTAACAACGTCTTTTTTGTTGGTTTCTCATCTTCGATGTTTGAGGGTTGTCAAAGTAGAAAAACTTACCCAGATGGGAGTTTGTTAATCTGAGAGTTGTTAGGTGAAGGATTTTTCTATGGTGCCTCTTATTATATTGGATGGTCATATTTCAAAGTACTCGATGTTTGTTCTCGTCGAGTGTTCATGATGAGGGCTTAAGAGATGTGTTTCAGCTTTGCGAGAAAGGGCCGTGACTATTGATTCGACCTTATCCAGAATAATGAGTTTTTGAAGATGTGATAAACGTGCATGATGATAAGGATAGATAATGGAAATTCGAAAATTTGGACTTTTGCCCAATTCGAGAGTCACTTGTTTGTTTGAAGACCGAGAATCATGCATTCATACACTATATAAGATCTAGGGAACCAAAATTCAGAGAATCACCGCTTAATTATCATTTATTTATCCATAAGAGAATTCTTGAAAGAGAGCAAACACAGTGTTTAGTGTAGAAGCGAACTTGTGTTAGAATCTCTGTCTTAACTAATATATGATTGTTAGGAGCAAGCGTTGTTATAACTTGATCACATTAAGAGCAATCATTGTAAAAACTTAGTTGTAAATTCGAGCTTATTTGGGAGAGTGTTGACATGAAGAGAATTATAGATAGGTAGATCACAGTAGAAAGAGGTTGAAGGTTGGTGTAAATCGTAGAATGTGGGCGTTTTGTGTAAGCCTCATAATTATTTCGTTGTTTGAGTGGAATTCTCCTGAGTAATTTGCCACTTCAGGGCGTGGGTGACGTTCTTGGCCGGGCGGGGTATCGTTGTGTGTGTTCTTTTGTTCACTTCCATTGTTATTTAGTTATTAAGTCGCGGTTATTGATTTTTGGTTTGACAATTTGAGTCGTTGGTAGAATAGTTATTATTTCAATAGGGTAGCACCACCTGAGCACACAGAAAATGAGGTAGCACCAACTAAGAAGTCAATTACGAGAATCATCTGGACCCAATAAGGTTAATTCTGAAATTTGGACAAGTAAAGCCTCCTCTTATCACCTGAGCAAAAAGACTCCACCAACTTGAATAAGTTTCAGGAAACAGTTAAAGTATTGGAATTATAATGAGTCAACAGGAGGGCATAACTTTTAACCCAACTGACAGCCAATTTATGAGATAGAAAATAGGGTAGCACACATATGCAAGACTAACAAGATTCCATCATTTCGATACAACACACAACCATTGTAAAACAGAAAAATATGAATGTATGTACATCTAGCATGTGAACATATAGCAAAGGGGAGGCCAACAACTCCAAACTGGATAACGCTTGCTTGATAATATCGACCCTCGACAGTACAAAATATTACCAAAGCATCAACAAATGATCATCTTTAGATACTATGAATGTCTTTCATTAACATTTAAATGTGTACTAGGTTCACAGACCTGATATAAAAATAGTGTAACTGATTGCTGCAGCAGACCAAATCATTTTGCAGGAACCAAGAAAAATTAAAGAGTACATCCACCCATAGACCATGCAAATCAAAGCACTAAAAAAGGACATTTAAATAAGAAATGTCACAATACCTACGGTTATGCCAAGAAGCAGAATAATTGCTGAAATTATCGTCTATCATATCTGTAGTATACTGTAGTTCCTCCTCGTTTGGAATGTTTTTCAGTCCCATGATGAATCTGCAAGAGTTAACAACATTAGAAACCTAACATATACCATAAATCACAGGTAAATAATCTTATGCAGGTTTCACCTTCGGTAATTCTGTAACTGATTCAGAAGCAATAACTCTCATGATCTGTAGAAGATTGCCCTTGGCAGCACCCACTTTCTATGATGCCAAGCGCCATAAGATTTATAGTTTTCCTCAATGCATCCTCTCTACCTAAATGAATATCCAGTGCTTATTACAAACCATCAGAACTAAAATTAGTTTTCCTCGGATATGAGAATATCATACAAGCACAAATTGACTGAAACAGATAGTGTTCATCACATTCAGATTTACGCTTAGTCTCAGCGTGTCAACATAAACTTACAAGTCTTAGTTCTTCTTCAGAATAGATTTGATCGTCTCCGAACGATCTCGGTTTCTGATTCATTGAGCCTATCTTCAACATCAAGATTCCTATAATTCCAGGCTGTGTAGTGCTCTGGATTGGCTTTTAAACTTTGCACTCACTTCTAACACCTCTTTTGTAAATCAAACCACAAGAGCAACATTCACTTAACTGAAATGCTACGCCAGTCGCACCAAAGATTGTCAGCGTATGCACTTTTTCGCTAGTAAAATTAATAAATTTTACGATCTTGATTGGCAGCCAAAAAACTTGTTTGAATGAAATTATCAGTTAAATACTACATAAAATTATCACATGTTGAAAATCACTACGTATTGATATATATATTTGAACAAATGTATAGCAGCTAAAGTTATTTGAGTTGAAATTGAAAAAAAAATCAGCAGCATTAAAAATGAAATGTAATAATCTTTTAGGACGGAGGGAGTAGAATATATTCCCAATCCAAATTAACAAACAACTTGAACCTTAATGCGACTTGCATAGCAGATCGAATCAAAGGGATCGTATCGATACTAAATTACATAAAAATGTAATCTTTTGACATACATTCATTTCAAATATCATCCAAAAAGCTTTGTTTTGAATCAAAATTATCGAGGTTAAAATCTTCATAAAAATTATGCACTTATGTTGAAAATACTACGTATTGCTTATATATATTTTCAAGCAAATATGTAATACTAAAAGAAAGTTATTTGAGTTGAAATTAAAGAAAAAAATCAATAGCATTAAATCGAAATGTAGTAATCTTTTAGGAGGAAGGAGTAGAATATATTACAATCAAATTAACAAACCTTGAACCTTAATCGACACACGTAGCTTGAATCCAGAATCAAAGGGATCGTATCGATACTAAATTACATAAAAAATGTAATCTTTTGACATCTATTTGACAAATATCATACACCCGTACATAAAATAGTAACTTTAAAATTCAACATTTTAATACTAAATTATAGTAAAAACTTTATAAATTAATCTTTCGGTAAATTAATAAAGCTACAAAATAATAAATTTGTAAAATTCGAGCTTAGAGGTACAGATTAAAAAGTTACAAAAATCGATAAAATAATAAGATAATAATTTTTTCGGAAAATTCTTTTATAATATAGGACGAAAATCGCTTAAATTAATAATTCTTAGCAATTGAAAAAATAATTATACCCAGCAATGAAAATATGAATGATATAGTTGTTTCTTTTTTAAGTTGAAATCTTTGTTAAAGGATTAAATGCTTTGTGTTTTTGTTATTCTGTCCCAATAGTTAAGTGTTGTGTTTTGAATTATACTTATGCGCCACCCGAGGAGTACTAGACCCTAAAGTGTTTCTTCGGCGTAACAAGTTCCAAAGTTATCATGTCGATTATCTTCCGTTAATACTTTTCACTTAATATATTCTTACATTTAACTATCTTCAGATATTTACGTATTTTTAGATAAAGTTAATAACTATAAATCCGGCTTTAGTTGAGGTAATTTATATATTGAATGTCCAAGCTTTTAGTTGCCCGATTTCTTAAAAAAAACTATGATATTTCGTTTTTACCTTATTTAATAAATAATCTATATATGACAATAAATATTTAAAATTTTGGTAATTAGAGTATGAACAATTACAAACATAAAAGCGATCAAACAAATAGAAATTGAATAAAAGGATATTTGGTAATGCAATAAATGGTGGTATGTAATGGTTAAATGAAGGATAAAACATTTATATATTATAGGATTAGCTTCGTTTGTTAAAAAGTAGCAAGTCAAAGTGTCTGTGGCTTGGGCGGAGAGGGAGTAATAAATTAATGGCGGAATTGAATATACGTATTCGTTTTGTTAAAAATTCTTTAAATTAATAAATTTAGATACGTCTGCTTGATATTAATTTATAGAGTTTTTACTGTAGATGACTACTATTTCATTTCTTGTCTGCAGTATAAGCTAACAATCTTACTGAAATCTTAATCCACTCAAAATGATCATATTATTAATGCTGAATTACATTAAAACTGCAATCTTTAGTATCCTTTTCAACCATCAAGACTCAAAACTGGATAATCTTATTACAAATGGATTGAGTAATATGCTAGTATAACTATGTTGGCATATAGAAAAATGATCATATAATACTAGATTATTCTAAAATGCAATCTTTTAATATATCTGTCACCCAATATAATCCAACATACATAAAAATAGTAACTTTAGTTCAAAAATTGAAAACTGGACAATTTTAATAGAAATAGTAGTATTAAAATGTCAGATAATAAAATCCACAAAAGGGAATACTTGTATAAATGTGAAATTGATAGTACATCACATTAAAAATATAATATTTTTAATATATTTTCCATCAAATATTATATAACATACTTACTATGCTTTTTAGTTATCGTTTAGCATTTGCATAGATTAAGAAAAGAAAAATAGGCAAAGAAATGCATTGAAAATGTAGAATCGATTGAAATAATATCGTTGGTTGGTTGTTTATTTGAAATAAAAAATAGTCAAAAATACATTGGAAATGTAAAAATGATATTTATTATCTTTAAAAACGACAATTTATAAAAAACAATTTTTTTCTTTAAGCAGCAATTATAAAAGCAAAGGGAGTAATAAAAATAATAAGTTTAGTTGAAAATGCTACGTTTTGGTATAGTAAAATTGAAGAAATTGAGATTGTAAAGAGCTTAATTGTTTGGCTTTGTTCGTTGAAGCTTGTTTGCTCTTGCTTCACTTCGATCTTTACGAGGTCTTAAAATTAAGTTAAATTATCAAAAATTCTCTAACTCATCAAAAGAGAACCAAACAAGTCCTTATGTTTGAAACTTGTCCAAAACCAACCCACCATATGGAATGCATCAACCACCTAAAATTTAGGTGAGCGTATTTAGGTGAATTGAGGTTATTCATTGAAAATGTTATTTGAATAATATTTTTATTTATAGAGTTCAATCAAGGTGAAATATAATAAACATAACATTTATCTCCGTTATATCTTAATTTAACTTAATATAAATGGGGTGAATCGAGTGAATAATTTAAGCTTCGATTAAGCTTAGTTTAATAAAAAAAAAATATAACTCGAAGATGAAATTAAAAATTTATCTGGGTTCACCCAAATACAAATAACGTTCACGACCTAGTACTAGTTTTATTTAAAAAAAAACTGAATGAATTAAAGAATATTATGATTCAATTAGAGTTCCATGTATTTTGTTTGTGTCTAGAGCATCACATGGTTACATTCTTTGGCACAGTTCATTTGATCATTTAGCTCCTAAGATGGATTTAGAGTTGTGTTTATTTTTGCAGCTCAGAATTCTAGAATCTTTGCCACTAAACCTAACAACAATATACGCTTAACATTGATATATTTAGTTTAGCAATGATTCTTCCAACCTTCTTCATCGATTTTTAGCAATGATTCTTCAGCCTTCTTCATCGATTTACACTTTCATCTTCTAACTCTGTTGCTGCAGTTAGTTGATTCATCACATGCTATCCACGGTGAACCTCAGCTCAAATCACTCACATTTTTCGGTCTTGCATGAGACTGCTTGCTACATGAACAGCATACACCATTATTACTTAATCAGGTCGTGATCATTTTGCCATTGCCACATGAGCAGCATACACCGTACCTCCCAATTTTTCCTCTCCTAGTTTCAGATCATGCATGAATTAAAATTTAAAATTTCCTACAAACATCCTAAATTAAGCGTTTCCTCACACGAAACATCCTAAATGTTTCTAATTTTGAATTAATAGAAATGAAACGTCGATGTAATTTCGAGCCCAGGAGAGAAAATTGATAGATATTGTTGTCCCTCATTTTGAGATTAAGTAGATTATATTTTGTTATTTCGATAATATATCTCTACAAAGTAGAAGTACTTATATTGTGATTAAAAAGAATTAATTTATGAGATAATTGTAAATGTCTATTAACCTCTGTTTAAATTTAACTTTTAAATATTTTTTTGAATAATCACCCAATTATGAAAATATTTTTATTAAAAATTCCAAATTTTATTAAAAACGTTATTTCAAATATTTTTATTTTTATAGGTAATGGGTAATCAATTAAAATTATCCATTACAGAGTTCTAGTTCCACTTAGCAAGGTACATAATTAAATAAAATTACAATCGATAAATTAAAGTACTAATTGAAGCTTGTCTGAACAAATTAACAAAGCAATGACATTGGTTGAGGAGGCAAAATAAGCTTTATGAATATGCGTGATTCTTCGTTCTTCATTATTTGTCATTCCTTGCGCCTACTCAATCTTGTGAAAATAATTAGACCAAACATGATAAGTAGAAAAATTAGTAATAAAAATAAATGGAGTGCATCCTATAATGTTTGAGAATGATTAATATAGGATGACACACCCATCGATTGACTTTAAAATAATCTTAGTGGTATTACCGTTAGCGTTTAATTATTGTATGCGTATTTGGAGCTAGATCTCACTTCCTTCAAATAATCTTTTATTCCTCACATGATCGTGTTGTCCAAACGGATAGAGTCACGAGTGGATTTCCAAATGCCAATACAAATCATCTTCGCGAGCATCATGGGCGTTGGTAATGAAAATGGGATGGCTATTGTATTGTGGTGAAGTATATTTCAAATATTTTTAAATTATGTAACATTGATTTCGTAATTTTTTTCTTAATTTTCAATTTCTTAATCAAAATTGAATATTTATATTTGTTATACCCTCCGTCCCTAATTGACAAAGATGTTTTTATTTTGCATAATTTTTAAAGAAACTTTTAAATTTGTCTCACGTGTTTTTCCTTCATAACCTTCTCACATTTAGTCAAAACACAAATGAATTATGGCATTTCCCAAAATAGAAAAGCTCTTAAAACAATTATGGATGGAGGAATTAATATTATTTATGTTTATACAAATATCTTTATAATGTTTAAATGTATCTATAATATTTTTGGAAACATGTTTTTACCATCTAACAGCTATATTGAAAACGTAATTTTGAACCAGCAGTTCATAATATGCATGCCCTTCGCTGTGACTTATACCAGAAAACTGAGATGTTGACTTTTCCCTGGAAAGCTTCTGGGTAGCTAAAGCCTGTCATGGATCAAAGAGAAGAGAGATTATTCAATAAATTATATTGTACTCTGTAGTACATATAACTGAGAAGGTTAAGGCAAGACAATAGACTTAATATGCAAGGTTGGTCAATTGAGCATAATCCTCTATTTTAAAAGGGAGAAATCATACTATAATATTGCAATCAAAAAGTGTTGGAACTTCATTAGTTTATCTGTGAAGTCAGTCTCACGTCACAATTAATTGAGTCGATGTTCTGGTTATATATTATTATGTGACCGCAACTACGTTACATCGTTAAAATTATAATATATGTTTTTATAATACAAATTAACAGAATGACCAAACCAAAGGGTATAACGATCTATTGTGTTTGCTTAAGCTATACATGCATAGAAGTTCAAAATGTATGTCGTATTTTGTGTGACATTTTTTGTGCAGCTCACGAAATCAAAAATCTGTATTTGATTTTTAACTTTACATTGATTTATTAAGACACATACATCTCCACGATCTTAGCGAGTTGTAACACTCGATTCGGTGATATGCATGATCTTATTGGGACTAGTATAAATAAGTTCAATTTTCCATTTTAACGAAAAAAGGACAACTAGAAAATGCTCAAAGTGGTACCGATGTCCATGCAAACAATGAAACAAAGGGAGAAGCTCCTGTGAGATAGGTCACTTCAGTAAAGAACAGACAGACTATGGTGGCAAGTCTTGCTTATCTACTTAAATGCCGATTAATGGGTTCGAATCACCAGTAGAAATGCCTTTTGGTGAGTTGGTTAATTAGTCTTTGTTAGTCATTTAATAAACGCGTCGCGTTCTTTCGCTGTGTTGCTCAATATCATGAGAATGTGATGTGGATGTCGTTAGATGACTGTTTAAATTTTTTTTTTAATGAAACAAAGGGGAAATATTTTTAAAAATTGTTAATAGTTGTATAGTACAATCAAAGTTTGTAATAAGATTACCGGCCGACTCTATCTTATTTGTTAGCTTCCTGATGTGTGTTTGTTTTTGCATTATTGTATGCAAGGGAAATACTGTGTGGCCGGGTTTGTGGAATCATTTGACGTAATTAGGGTTACATTTTTATCTGAAGTAATTAACCATCCTTTACTTAGAAATGTTTCATTGTCTAACTTAAATTAAAATTATTGCCTCCCAAAAATGTGCATAGTTAATTTTTTTATATTTACGTTTGATCAATTCTATCATCAATCGATACAAACAATGATGTGATTGATACACTTGCGTAAGTGATTAGTTAAATCAGCCGTGTGGGGAAGTTATCCAGAGATGTCTCCAGAGCAGTCGTGCTTGGCATCTGTGGCCTTGACATAGCCGAGGTAACCCATGACAGAAGCGCGCAGGATTCACCAACAATTACTTGATATTCTGAGAGATCGAGCTAGCATGCGTCACATGAGATGCATAAAAGCGGCCGATAATAAAGGCGAGATGTGCGCAAGTGGACAACTAAGATACATCATACATACTCAAACTGTTGTAACAAGATTAATAGATAGGATACCTTTATCGCTACGTAGAATTTATGAGAATGTTTCAATTATGCGAAGCAATAATTTGAACATTGATTTAGTCATGTAAGTTAATGTAATGGTAATGCAATTACAGAAGTTAAAATTCTTATTTATTGTAACATAAATAAATGGTCGGCATTGTATTATATAATTTCACAATATATAATATTTTTTTTTTTAATAAAATACATTATATATCACATTTTATGTCTTCGAGCATGATACATCAATCATGTCATAATGTAATATGAAGGTTGCTTTGAAGCCAAACAAACAAGTAAGAAAATCATAAGAAATATGACAAAAAAAATGCTCCATAACTTTCTTGACTAATAACACCATGACTAGATCTTTCTAACTTTAGATATATAAACAATGTAGTAGTTGTTGAATAATATTGGAAAGTATATATGATTGTTTAAGTAATTAGTTTTCAATATCACAGAATAATATATATGATTGTTTAAGTAATTAGTTTTAAATATCACACAATAAAAATGGTCAGATATTGCAAGAATATTATTAACTGAATAAATGTTACAAGGAGATGTGTAGCCTATATATACAAGCTAGGCTAACGATATACAAACCCTATGAGCTAACCCGATACAATGAGTGGTAAATATTCACTACTGATTTATACACTAATAGATATTGTAGTCATAAATATAATGAACCTCCTTGTATCATCTCAACCAAACATTTTCACATTATTCAACTTATCTTCCTCTAAGTAAAGCCTTCTCTGCAGTGTCCATTTCTTCCAATATTCTCTGCTTCCTCTTTTCCGGAATCGGTGCCGTGCGCCCAAAACTAATATAATGGCCCGAAACATCATTGAGGGCCGAATACATATCCCAAAATGAAGCCTTGCCCAACAAATCCTTCTCCCTCCTATACTTTGCCACCCAATAATTTGACGTATCTCTAAGATAAGCCACTGCTTCCGCCACATTCGAATTACGCTGGTCCAAAGTCAACATTGACCTGACCTTGTTGATCACTTCTTCTGTTTCCTTTATGTATTCATCGGCGGAAGCAGCCCATGCAGGATTACTTAGGAAGAGGAATGAAAGGGGAGTGATAATGCTAAGGGTGGTGAGTGATAAGAAGTCACGACGGCAGGTAGGGGGAAAGGTGGTGGAGAGTTTTGATGGGGTGGTGAGTTTTGATGTTAGGATGGCAGAGAATGATGGCTTTTTGGTCAAGGTTGTAGGGGGTTATGAGGGTTGAGGAAGTCATGGTGAGTGTTTCAAAATGAAGTCCAGTATTTGTTGAAGAAGATCAAATGGTATAAGTAGAAATGAGATGATTTTTTAGCCACAATTGTCTTATCATCTTACCTAAAATATGTTGTTCTTGAATGAGGAGATTTAAGGAAGATTTTGGTTTGATAGGGTAAGTGTACTTTAAATGCTAGTGACATCATATGTTTTGAAGAATGATAAATGATAAATAAAAAATAACTATTGTAGTTGTTTAAGGGACGCAAAACCCTAAGTATAAGATAACAAGTAAAATGACGTATTTGTAAATCTGGCAAAATCACATGTTCAAACTACACTAGTCTTCTTGGGACCTCAAGAAGAGCCTAAAGACTTTCCTGCCTTGATAGGCGTTTAGTTAATATCGACGCCCAAAAACGGACCAAAGTTGCAACAGTTTTAAATCTTTAAGGACTAAATTAGGAATATTTGAAAATTGTAGGATCAAAATAAGGTGATATATAACCTCAAATTATAAATTTTGTGAAACATCATAGTAATTACTATATAAATATCCTTGTGAATTTGTCTACACTACAAAACATGGCCTTGGCAGGGCAATATCAAAATTGTGCAGAACACGCAACCCCTGCCTTCAGGGAAAGAAAGTCACCAAACATAGACTGGAAACATTAATTTCATCCTAGAAAAAACTAAATGTTAAAGTTTGTTTATAAAGATAAAGGCCCTTCCATAGCTAACACAAATGCATCTAGTGCCATGATCTATACATATGACTGAACAAAGCCTAGATATTCATCCTGAAGTAGTTAAGTACCTATTTGAAAGATAAAATCCGTGACAACGATCCCTTTAGCGAGCCAAAATTCCGAAGCAGATCCTACATAAGAAAGCACAACATAAGAATAAAAAAAGATGAGAATATGTAGAATTGTTAGCATAGGTGCAACAAGTCAATGAAACAACACTGAAAACAATCCTTGCATAAATATGCGAGTAATCAAAGCAGAAAACAATCTGAAGTCATCAAAGTCAAATTTCAATCTAGCTTCTAGGCAGATATTTTCACAAGCTTCAGGTCAATGAAAGAAAGCTCATGACATCAAAATCAGAACAGATTTGTAGAAGACACTAGAAAGCTCAGCGAATAATGCTAAAATGTTTGACTCGGAATACAAACCAATACCTAGAACGAGACCTAAATTCACAACATTTTCCAACAATTCTGATATACAAACCCACATACATTGCATATTCCATGACTGATACTGTCAAAGCATGAACTAACATCGACATTTCATTTAGTTTTTCTAATTTTCCAACCACCACCAGTCCTAGTGAGGATCAGAAACACGACCTCTCTGAGCTACCGGGAAGCTCCTTTATCACTACTAGTTACACAATTCAACGTTCTAAACTCGAAGTCTTGTACTTAAATATGATGGGCTAAATCCTAAAATCTATAGCTCTAGAGGAGTAGAACAAGACTATAAACCACCATGTATGTTTTTACATATTCAATGTAATGAATCCTCCTTAAAAGCACTCACGCTCGTGAAACCCAATTTTGGGTGATCAATTGGATAAAATCAAGACATTGACTCACGATACCACCATGATAAGAATCCGGTTCAACCTTAAAACCAACTGGCAATTGGTAATAGCCAAGCTCATATATACCTTGTATGTTTTGACATAGTGAATATTCCTCCTCCAACAGATTCCACTACAAATATTGAACTCGAAAATCATAATATAGTAATGCAAAGTAAAAGCTTTCTTTGGTTTTTATACAAACATCAAGGCGGTAATTACTATGTAATCTATTCAATCATGTGAAATCAAATGCTGACACCCATTATAGTTAACTTGTCACCCAATCATACACATTACAAAAAGTGCTAAAAAATTTGATCTTTACCAGATTTTTCTTCCAACCAATCAAAATTCCATCTATTAACATAAAAATGGTACAATCAACAACATTTTCTCACAAATGTCCATCAAAACTACCAATCGACGGGAACAAAATATCTCAAATCTTTCAAAATTTTCAACAACTTCACCTTAAATAAATAAAGAATGGTTTTTTTTTTTTTTACAAAAACAGAAGAATTCACAGCAACTACGATTCAAATTCAATATAACTCACATTACAATTAGAAAATAAAGTAGGTACCTAAATGGGTTAGTAGTTAAATTCCTAAGCTCTGCGGATACGTCCCCAGGCAATTATGTAAAGTAAAAGAAAATAAAAAATAAGATTTTCATTGTATTCACAACGATGTGTTAGGGTATCAACCATTCAGCCCATTAAAGGCCTGATAAGGAAAGAAAGGATTGGCTTTAAAATAGTTGAGCTATCTATAAGCATAGAAAACTACGGAAGGCTTGAGATTATTTGATAGAAAATATACATGTCGTAGCATAAATAGGAGTAGAGAAGGAAAAACATATAGTCTACCAATGTGGTAGAACAAGTCAAATTCAACACTAGCATTTACAACATCTTCACCTTAAATGAAAAAAGAACACTTTTTTTCCAAAAAACAAAGAACTTACATCAACTATGATTCAAATCCAATATAAAATACGTGCAAATTAATCCCTCCAATTCTTTTTAATTTTTTAATTGACGTTCTCGTGTTTACCGTATCAATCTTTTAACCATCAATTACTTTCTATTCATTAATATAATAAATATAAATTTGATATAATTAGATTTGTCATTAAATAAAAATATTTTCATAATCCTATTTTATTGTAGTTTTTCATAGCATAACTAAAAAGTAAATTACGTTCAAAATTTGACACGAAAAACAAAAACGTAAATTGAATTGGAGGTAGTGGAAAATAAAAAATAGGTATTACCTAAATGACATAAACACTCAAATTCCAAGCATTTTGAGGAGAATGAAGGCAAGAAACCCAAAGAAAATGAGGAGGAAAATATAATCTACAAAAACAAAGAAAGTGGTAGATCCATGTTTTCTCTTATATGTTTTGTTGGTATGCTTTTTGGGAGGCTCTACTTCTTCAATTTCTGATTGCGCCATTTTTTCAGACATAGATATTAGATTTGGAGTTGAAGAGATCTATGTTTGTTTTGTTTGATGTGAAATGTGTTTGAATTTGGTACAAACATCTATTCAGGTAGGAATGTTTTGTAGGAGTTGGGGTTACTTTTGGAAAAGATAAAAAAAGGGAAATTTGATGTCCCGTCTTCGTTCCAATAACCATTGAAATTACAACTTATCTTAAATAATACTCTCTCCATCCCAAAAGATTGACATATTACCTTTTTTTTAATTTTGAACTCAAATAACTTTTAATGTGTTATATATTTATTTGAAAAAAATATATCAATATGTAGTATTTTCAACATACTTTACTATTAACTTGATAATTTTAATTTAAATAAAAGTTTTGGGTGTCAATCAAAATCGTAACATTATTAATCTTTGACCATGAAAAATTACAAATGTCAAAATCTTTTAGTTATGAAGATAGTATTTCATTTGTTTTTACCTGTTATCCTAGCATTATTTTTTTGTTTCTTTTTACTTGTCATTCTATATTCTCTAGATATATTTATATATATTTTTCCTATTATATCTATATATATTAAATATCAATGATCAACTTTTTCTTCTTTATTTTGAATATTGCATGAGAATTTGATGTATTTTTAATTTTTTCATTTTCTTATAAATGAGGGTCTACAATTAAAAGAACAATATCCTCTAATTATTGAACAAAAACCTAATAGGAATTATTGTACAAAAGCCTAATAGGACAAGTGAAAAGAAAACTGAAAGAGTATATTATAAAAATTTCGTCTTTTTGTCCACGTAAACATCTTAACATCAAATTCACATTACAATTTAATCTTATAAAACAGAGCCCAAATCCAATAAATAGGGTTAAACTTACATGTGAGGGTCGGAATTTATACATTATGGATGAAATATGCATTGTAACAAATGATTTTTCGAAATAATTCAAAACGAAAATATTTTTGGTAAAGACTTTGATCAAATATAATTAGAGTTAGAAGTTATGGGTATAATGGTTAACCAATGAAGTGTCTAAAAAATACTATATTTGTTTACTAATTGAGAGTCCAATTTGACTGCTTATTATAAGCATAGTGCTTATTGAAGGTGCATATCATATTATTGATAAATTATGATATTTTTTTTAAAGAAGTTTAATCTTTTTTTACCTGAGTCAGAGGCTCCTTGGCCAGAGAGGTTGTAAATTATGGTATTTCAATATTACTAGTGAATGTCATTATTGATAAACTATGACATTTCAATACTACTTTATATAGAAGAAGTAAAAAAAATTAAATATAAAAAATCCATTTAAAATATGAGATTCAATAACCATGATCTACATAAATACCATGCTTGTAAAATTTTATAAGCACAGAAGTATTGACTTGATACCATAATTAATCCTTAAATTCTTGAAGTAAAATAGTTAGAGGCTTATAATGGTGTATAAGCACCATTCTGGTATAATGGGCATAACACATTTAAATTAAATATACAAAATCAAAATCTCCCAAAACAATCCCTCAAATTTTAGTCTAGCTGTCATGCTGGTAAGACTCTCTTGCTAGACACATAACCAAATCAAGTCTAAATTCCATAATTCAAGTCTAAAGACCAAGATCAAGTCCAGACAGTCATACGGGTATACGCTGCTAAAACTTCCCGACTCGAATAATATCCAAGTCAAAGACCAAGTCAAAAGCTCAAGTCTTCCATCCAGTCTAGAATCACTTGATACAGACTCATGTCCAGCTTAGGATCACATAACGGTCCAAGTATAAATCCAGTCCCATAGTAGGCGCCTAAATCAAGACTCAAATCCAAATCAAGTCTAATACTACATCAAATCCAAGTCCAACATCTCAAGCAGTCACCAATCCGTTTAGAGAACAATAGATTGATAATCAATCCCAATCGATTTGATAAATTATTTTTGTGCCTAGATAGATTTCTCGAAAGGAATTTTATTATATTGGTGCCTATACTCATAAATAATAAAATCTTTCTTAACAATTACAATACTCACATATATATATATATATATGTATATACTTGATCAGTACTCCTTTATAGTAGCACCTTATCCTCAAACATCATTGATTTGCCAGGTTACGTCTGTAAATTAGCCAAAATACAAATGCAGTATGTTAGGTCATTAAAAATCATAAATTCTTATGAAGAAAGTTGTGAATATGAATTTCAACGGAAGAGATAAATTGTTTGGGTTATTACCTTGGGAAGTTTGTTGGATGAATTCGATTCTGGTTCAACCATTTCTTCTGAGCTTCTTACCTCTGATTTCTCATTAGAATAACTGCAATAATCATAATCGTATAGGATCAGTCAAACCATCATTTTCATTTTTCATTGTTAAATTATTTTCTTTAATTATAATTATGGCTCTCTAAAATGATATTTTTAAATCCTAATTCCGTCACTCTTAATCTGTATATTATCAACCCTTTATAGCAAGATTAATGACTTGCAAGGAAACATCAATTGTTAAGAGGATTATTATTATGATCTTAAGTTGATAGTATGGTGACCCATACAAGCTCGACACAATCAACCCAAAGAAGTCTTTGTTCTACAGGAATAACCCCATATGTAACAAGATGTGCAAATGGCCAGAGCTTCCAACCCGCCTGCCAATAAAATGAGATAGTCGTATCAACTTCCCATTGTAACATACTCATATATAAGAAAAAATATCATATACCTCCGTTTCTTTCTGTGACTCTTTCTATGTTACCCATTTTAAAATATTGTAAATCATGTAACATACAAAACTCAAAATAATGAAATAAAGGGGACCTTGAAAGGAGGTAGAGGATCCAGTAATCGTTCTTACAGTTAACAAAGGCAAAAATGTTGATTTTAGCTCATTCAATATGTTGGAAGGAGACTCCAAACGTAGGAGACCCAAAACCATAAAGTAAATGCTGTTCCAAACTGCTGCCCAAATGGTTTGGTCAAAGACTACTTTGGCTGGCACCACCCACCAATCGTTGAATGGGAAAAGGGACTATGAAAATGAAACAAAATTCAACATTTAGGAGATCATCAGAAAATAGAATTGATCAACACATTATAGTTAGAGTTTACTGACAATCCATTCTTGATTGATTAAGACCATAGTGCATTAATAAGGTTGCTTCATCCATCTATAAATAATAGATTTAAGTATGAACCTCACTGACTCTTATGAGAGTCATCTTATCATGTTTTCATGCTATGTTTCATGCATTTTTGACATATTTCATATGGTATGTTTCTTCGAAATGACACATTTTAGTTGTAACGATTTGCCTTTTTATTACACTTTATGTTACTATTACAATCAAGTCATTTTTTTGTTTTAGGATTAAAATATAATTTATAGTTATAAACAAGAAATTTTTCATAATTTGAACAAAATGTAACATTTATAAATTATCATATAAAATATAACATATTCGAACTCGACGTCGTCACGGATATTTATAATGTAATGACACAACAAGCAATGTAAAATCTTGGAAAATATGATATATGAAATGAGACACCAGTATAAGAAACATAAAATTTTCGCCAGGAGTAGTTGGATTAGATTAAATATGGGGCCATAACAAATTCTCACCTCACAAAATTGGTAATAATAGTGTGAGAGTGATCCGTGAAGAAGGAATCCGACTACACCAGATCTAACCATCCGTGTTCGATCAAACTCCAATAGAGGTCTCCCTTCATAACACTAATATTTTCCATGTATATCAAATCATCAATTAAAGAACCAAAAATAACATTAATATGAGTAGCAATTACACTATAGACTTGAATAAAAAATACGAGTAATAATTATTCGAGACAGAACGGGAGTTTGATGTAATGATTCGATACTGATTTACTAGTAAATATAGAGGTCGAAGGAAGATACTCACTTGTGCAATCCAATCTCCTACAGAGTAGACAATTCCACTGATGATCATTTTAGCCAATACAGGATTATTCTTTAGAGCTTCTTCATATGCAATCCAGTTATGTTCTGGCGCATACCTTAATACCTCATAAAGTGTCCACCCCTAACAACAAAATATAACCGTACTTTTAATAACTTCCAATTAGAAAAAAGGTTATTAGTTTAGGATTATTACATAATTTTCATTTTCAAGAACATTATAGAAATCCCAAAATGGAATGAAAAAGACATGGCATGATTTATTATACATAAACAAGTATAGAAATCACAAAAGAAAAAGAAAAAGAAAAAGAAAAGAGAAACATACTTGCCAATAATCATGATCAATTGTGAGCAACTTAGTGATGGCAATAGTTCCAGCACCAAGAACAATAGAAGCATTAAGAAGCCTATCAGGAGATGCAAAAATACTCTTCTTTTCCTTGCCTTCATCATCTTCTTCTTCATTTGTTATTGATGTTTCCCTATCTTCTGTGATTGCTCTAGTTGGTACAAAAAACTTGCATCTTCTTGAGGGAATGGAATGACTTAAAAGTTGGGTATGTTTGTTAGAAAATTGAGAAGTAGATGGTAGGTAAATAATTGAGAGTTTCTTGATTTCTTGGGTGGATTTGCATGGTGAAGATGGAGGGATTATTTTGCTAGAAAAACAATTCATATTTGGTTTGGATTCTTGCACTTGTTCGAAACTTCAAGTACATCAAAATTTGAGGTTAGAAACCACAAACGTGTTATTTTCTGGCTTATTAGTCTTGATATTTATAATATAGTATCCCCTCCATATCAATATAAGTGATCGTTTAGAATTGAACTTTTGTATCAAAATATTTTATTATTTTCAATACAACTTTTTATATTGGAGTTATAAAAATTCTTTAATATAATTGTTTTGTCTCCTACTTTTCTTATTTTTATCGGTTGATAATATTCTCTCCCATAAAAAATAGAAAAATCAATTATTAACTTAATAAAATACTTTGATATGAAGGGAGTACTAAATAAAAATGTATAAGAAGGTGAGGTATATTATGTGTTAATAATATAAAAGGCAAAATGCATTATTTTTTTATGAGACACTAATTAAATTTTAAGTTAAGTAAATGGAAGACTAACTTCCAAAAAAAATAATTGAACTTGAGACCTCTCTTGGATAGATGCTCAAGTCGGGCTTAGTGAGTGTCGTGTGTTAAAACAGATTATAAAGTACTCGATTATAAACTTGTGAAAAATATAGGTTCCACCGAGACTTGAACTCGGGTTACTGGATTCAGAGTCCAATGTCCTAACCACTAGACCATGGAACCTTTATTGCCACAAAATCACCAATTTCAAATGCTATAGGATATATAAATTTAACAAATTATTACATGCTTTATTGAAAATAGTTTCACTTTAAATAGTACTAAAATATTTTCTATTTAATTTTTGAAAATTTCAAAACTAAACAATTTTTATGATATGAACAAATATTTATTTTAATGTGGGTTTCTACCCTATTACCCTTTCCACATTAAAAATTTAACAAACAATTAAAACCATTTAAAATTAATATTATCGCTCCATAAGTTAATAAGGTGACTATATTTGCCATTGGTTTTTCAATGTGACCCTTTACGGAATAAAATGGACAATTAAAAATTCTCATCATGTATATTTTTTAAGGGCTAACTAGCAATTTAAGACACGCGATACGAAAGCATAATATTATTATGAAAACGATACGTGATATATGAGCATAATATTATGAAAACGACTACATATTAAGTTAAAGTTTTAGAATAAGCGGCAAGCCATTCTTCAAAAATCATTTACATGTAAACAACTGTAAAATAGAATATTTAAATAAAAGAAAGTGCCTAATTTTCATCTCAAATTTGACTAAGCAAAGAGTCAATCTCGTACATGAAATCTTACTCGATCGAACATACCAACTTTCAGACACTTTCTCCTTCATTTGATTTTCTTCAAAAGGAGTTTGTTCTTGAACTTGTTCACCTTGCTAGAATGGGTTCCTGTCAAATCTAAATTAATTTGGAAGTCAAAAATTGTGATAAGAATATAATCACATAAAAACTAATAACTCATCATTTAGCAAATACAACCAACACTAATGTTTTGTGAGAATGCGTTACTCACTTTGTGGAGTGTACGTATTCTCTTTTTCTTTAGCCATATCAAGCTTCTGAGTCCATGTCCTCACAACCTCGACCATTCATTTCTTCACCGCCTGCAGAGGATATACCACAATAATGTTTTTGTTTCCTCCCCGGCTCGACTATTCTGGATGTGAAGAGGCGAGAACAACATTACACCTCGTAGACCTCTCTCAGCCCCTGCAGATTGTGGCTTAAAAAAAACTGTAAAAATATTTTTTATCTAATTCCACCAAAATAGAAAAATCGAGAAAGTAGAATACATCAAAATAACGGGGAAAAAATATCAATGATTCACTAATTGATGGCCAATTTGGATATATGATGAACATAGTAATTCTAGATTATCATAGTTTTGTATGAAGCTAATGGGTTTACAATCATGTCAGCTAAAGTGTTTCACCTTGACAATGTTCGATGTAGTCAACTTTGTAATGTTGTTCTCCAACTCATTTTAGCGTTTGTAGAGAATTTAGAGTAATAATATATTGAATGATTTGAATATAAGAAATTCTGATAGTATTACATTAGAGGAGGTAGAGTAGTCTCGAAAATCTTAAGCCCAACATAATAATACTTGAATTTGGGCTTAATGCCCAGTAAATTAATACTCACAACATACTTCCTCAAACTCATGGTAATTTGATAGAATTTCCATGGATTTTGCGATAACAATAATAATAGTAATGTAATAATAAAACCATAAATCATCGTGCGTCAAAAGTCAACTTTGGGCGAACTCCTCCCTGTGAAGGTGGAGGGAAGACTTGATCCTTCTAGAAGAAACAAACGGGACGGAAAGATATCGTCGGGAAAAGCAAAACATCGTGACATGATAGTCGCGGAAGAAAAAACCAATAGTTGTCGGGGAGCACGTCATTCTTTTATTTGCCGAGACTTGACACAAAGGAAGTCGCGTTCTTTTCGAACCCTTCAAACTTCAAGATGAGAGCGAGGCATACGTGCTTCGGACCTCGTCAAAGATGTAATAATATTGCAAAAACAGAATTGCTTTTTGCACATGAATATCATTGACAAGACTTTCATCAACTACGGAGGAGGAATGGTGACAATAGTTTCATCAACTAATAATTTGGGTGGGTTGATAACAGCCCCTCAAATAATAATGGAGAAACAATAATCAAGGTTTGATTCATCGGTATAACGGTTCGTCGAAAAGAAAACAATAAAATATCAATGACAGGTACATCGTACCAAGTACCAACAAAAGTATAAATATTACATACCAAAACAATTGAAATTGCAAAAATCTTTCAAACTCCGAAACCTCAAAATAGAGATATCTGAACACGAACAAAGGAACAAAACAACGCTCCCTATTCAACCGAGCGTCACAATCAATTTCAAAACTAGTAGTATATGAGTATATTACGGAATACTTGGCAACTTCATCAATAATCAATCAACCTGACGTACTACTTAACTATTGACATCAATCTCGTCAATCAAAGAGGTTGGATCACCTCGACCATATATAAAAAAAACTCCATAGTTCGTTACAGTCAATATATATTATATATATGAATATTTGAAGGAAAAAATAATAATAAATAAGCGAAATCCCACCGATGAGTATCACGTAATGAAAACCCACCGGCGAGCAGCGGAAGTATTTCAAGATCTTATGCTCTGATACCATGTAGAGATTGCTAAGAGTAATAATAATATATTGAATGACTTGGTATATAAACACTACTAGAAAGCTTGAGACACATGGTGTCGGGAGAAATAGCGGAAACACCCGTAGTCAATCGGTATAGTGCCGGTTTTTAAAGGCCCGTTTTTCTTTTTTATTTCGGCCTTTTTGTGTCGGTGTGGTGTCGGGACCTTTCTTAATTTAAAAAAAAAATCAAAAATTAATTATTGACCCGGCCTTACGCACCGGCGATATGTACGATATATATTAAAAAAAATCGTTTTTCCCGTATCATCGATCCCTCCTCAATTATGCGATCCCGCCCGGCCTTTACCCCAGCCGCTACCTTGAGCCCCACCACCAGCCCCGCGCCCCACGGAAAAGGTGCGGTTTTCCTTTTTGTTTTTTTCGTTTTTTTCGTTTAATGTTTTTTAATTATTTGTTTTATAATTACTTGTATGTTTAATTGTTTTTATTATATGCTTTAATTATGATCTAATTTATTTTAATTCATTTTTTTTTTGTTTATTGTTTTAATTGAATTTGTTTATATAATTCGTTTAATTCTAATAGTAATTATTAATTTAATTCGTTATTTAATTAATTATTATTTTATGTTTATTCATTTAATTTGTTAATTTGTATAGTTATAAGTTTAATTCATTTTTCAATTAGGTTTAATTAGTTAGATTTGAATTGGGAATTGAATGTTGAATTTATTTAGTTTAATTTTTAATTGATTGAATTGGTAATTGAATTGTTGATGAATTGAATTGGATTGAATTGAGTTTGAATTATATATTAGATTTGCGTTTGATTTGGGCAATTGGATTTGAATTGAATTTGATTAAGTTTGAATTTGATTTGATTTGAATTATATTTGAGATTAAATCGAATTGAATTTGAATTGAATTGATAAAGAATTAGTTTGAATGTTGTTTGAATTAGATCGAAATGTTGTTTGAATTGGATCGAATTGGATTTGATTCGAATTGAATTGATTTGAATGATATTGTTTTAATTTTGATAGAATTTGAATTTTGAAAACGCGGGTTTATGGCTCGTGGCGGTAGAGCTTCGGGACAAGTGTGCGACGGAGGAAGCGGGGGCGGACGGTCATTGCGAAGAGGCTAGGGGTAGCCATCCGGACCTTGTGATGGCAGCTACTGGGCCCATGCCTCGACATAGGCGAGACTACGCTGCTGAGACCCCGGGGCGATAAGCTGCCGAGCAAGTAAATCCCATATATCGCCCGACCACGTCGACGCTAAATCCCGGCGTATACAGCGTCAGGGCGATAGTCGGCTTGTCAAATCGCTGTGATGACCGGAAGATACGGTGACGAGTCGGGGTCGAAGGCGGCGACCTTGCGGGCGAGTCAGGAGACTAGCGGAAGTCGAATACGTGGACCCAAATAGGCCACGTCATCTCGGCTACTGCCGGGCCGGGAGGATAGTTGCCACATGCTTTGAGGGCGTGTAAGTGCATTTTATTTATTGAGTTTGTCTTATTAATATTTATATTTATCATTTGTATCTAATGAAATATGTTTGTTTATGTTAGACTTGTTGGGGTAGGGGTCAAAAGGTTCTTGGGAGCGAAATAAAGAACCGAATTGGAAGATTTGTGTATTTATACGGATGTGGGATCAAAAGCGTGAAGGATGGTATATGGAATGCTTTTTGGTAAGTATTTAAATATAAAAGTTTTGTCATTTTTCGAATTGTGAAAGTGGAACTAACTTAATTTTGTATTTATTTGAGGATCGATATGAGATTCGGGGAGGGAGCATTGCATATGCCGAGGCGGCTGGGAGGCTCGAACAGAAGAGGTGGCGAGATCTTCTTACGAAGGGGAAGCCTGATGCGGCTAGCGGTAGCGAGGAAGTAGACAATCCGGCCGCCTGCTTTGGGACTCCGTGCCCCAATTGGATCCAGGACCCTGTTGTTTGGGAGAAGTATGTCAGTCTTTGGTGTCGGGGAGGCGGTCGATCTCCCAAGAGCCCAGACGAACCGCTGACTCTGTTGGCGGGCAGATGGAGCTCATACCGAGAAGCATTCTGGGGCCGAGGGCCTTCGCAGAGGCTCCATGATGAGGTAGTTTGGATTTTTTACTATTAAATTTTAATTTTCAAATTTGTTTTGATTATTAACTATGTATTTTAATTGCGTTTGGTGTTGAGGTGAGGCGTCCTTACATAGTTGAATGTCGTCGATCTAACAAGAAGAAGGAGACAAGGTGAAGGCGACGAACCGGCGAAATTCTACAACCCGGTAGGCCTTTTTGTAGTTTGTATACATTAAAATTTAAACGTTATTTTACTCGTTATTTATATTTCGTTCTTATGTTTATAACTTGCGGGATAAAATGCAGCGGTCTTGTTCCACGGAAATGCGGGCGGACTTGGGTCCATTAAAGGCTCAGGTGGGACCAAAGGGATTGTGGATCCGGACTTCGGCCTGTGAGGTCATTTCGGAAAAGGCCGGATGCTTGGAGCGGTTATACCCAGCATTTGAGATGTTGATGAATCTTTGGTCCATCGGAACCGGCTCCGGCCATAGAGATGTGGGCGTCAATTTCGGAGTCGAGGCGAAGAACAAAACTCGAGGATGAGGTCGGGCCTCAGAATCGGGTGGCTATTTGCGTGCGATGTTCGAGAGGGGTTATATGGGAGGCTAGCTGCTGTGATGGTTTGAATTTCATCCTCTGGCCCGTCTGTAGGGACTAAATGCGGGGCATTTCGTCCGTTCGGCCCAATCCGGCGAGCTTGCGACTCGGAGTTACATAAAAGCTCGTATTTCCACTGTCGCGCCAGCCCAACCTCCCACCCGGACCCCATTAGTGAGCTCCAGGACAGCCCACTTGCGAGACCCCAAGTACTAGTGAGCCTAAAATTTTACCCCCGAGCATTAGATGTTTTGTATGGATATTTTTATGTTTTATGGATTGATTTATGGATTTATGGATATTTTTATGGATATATTTAGATTTATGGATATTTTATGTTTTATGGTTTTTGATTTGTGTTTATGTTTTTATTTAGACTTCTCATCGCTAGTGAATCTATAAACATTTGAAAAGAATCAACAACTTTCATTAATATATGTTTTATAGGTTGTATAAAAGCGGCTCATGTTTTTATTGTCGATTACGCAAAATTGGTGTCGGTAATTAATAGGTTACGTGTCGGGTTTGGGGCGTCGGGGTTGGATTCAGGAGTTAAGTGTCGAGGGTTTGGGAGGGTGCAGAATTGATCGGTGTCGGTGGTTATTTGCGGGCGTCGATCAGTGTCGGTTGGGTGTCGGTCTTTAAATAATAAAAATCATTTTCTTCTTTTTTTTAATGTAGTTTTTAGTAATCTAATTAATAATTATTATGTCTGATAATCGTTAGATATATTATGAAAAATTATAATAAACAATATTCGTAAAGATTCGGTACATGATTGTATAGTCAGTATAACTCGACTGTTAAATACATCATATACTGCGATAAACTATTATCGGCATTGATGTTTTATTTATAATATATATATTTTCGGCAATATAACTAATTTGGAATAAAATATATTTATTATCGTTGAATAATTAGATTAATATAAAAAAATAGCAATACGTAACT